>ML856830.1:0-20451 GCA_009831015.1 Picea engelmannii | reverse complement strand
TGGATTGACGGTGAATATCCTTTGGACAGCCTGAGCGTGACTATGATTGTGTTGATTGCTGAGTATGGATTCTGACAATGGATTTAATAGTAAATGTGGGTTAAACAACAATAGAAATGAAATAATGTGTGTATTTGGATGCGGGACAATGATTGGTAAAGTCAATGATTTAATTGTATTGTTTATTAGAAAACACATTTAATTATTCCATTTTTAGCCAGCCTATTGTATTTCTTAGAGTATAGCTAATTCATATTGTTCAAATAGCGATTCTATACAGGTGGCAGACAAGGGAATTATATGATCTCCAAATGCAACAAATTTTATTGTTTATAGTGAATTTAATATTGAGCGAAATAGAAATGATTTTGTTGATAGTTGAGGAGCGATTACTGTGACTGAGCTATTATTGTAAATGAGAGTTTAGTACGACAATTTATTTAGTTGGCATTGATAGGATGTAAATTTAGATTTAACTTCGATGACCTTATATATGACTGTGATTCGTATATTTGATAGACTACCCTATTTATCCTAAATGACAGCGATTTAATATAGAAAGACGTCACCTTGATTTATAAGTTAGAAGGCTATTTCTATGTTAGACAACGATTTATAATGGACATAACTCGGATCCTTAATCAGACTATATTCTTATTGCACTATCTTAATCATATTACCGTTAATTGGTTGGGTGTTTCTGATTCAGCTTATCTTCCCTGAACGACCTGTCCCTATTTAAATTTTATCAATGTTTCGATAACAACTACATTCGGTCCAATTTTCCTTATGAGTGATAACCCCACTTAACCTTACCAAGGAACTAAATTCTACTCTATTCCATCCATTGTTCAATAAAATTAAATACCTTGCAAGGTTGTGTCATCGCATCCCAAGATATCTCTTCACATCTTTAACGTAGTTTGAGAACCAACTAAATTTTAAATGAGCGTTTAGTATGAAAATTTATTTTGTTGGCATTGATAGGATGTAAATTTAGATTTAACTTCAACGACCTTATATATGACTGCAATTCGTATATTTGATAGACTACCCTATTTATCCTAAATGAGAACGATTTAATATAGATAGACATCGCCTTGATTTATAATTTGGAAAGTTATTTCTATGTTAGACAATGATTTATAATGGACATAACTCGGATCCTTAATCAGGCTTTATTCTTATTTTTCTATCTTAATCATATTACCGTTAATCGGTTGGGTGTTTCTGATTTAGCTTACCTTCCCTCAACGACCAGTCCCTATTTAAATTTTGTCAATGTTTCGATAACAACTACATTTGGTCCAATTTTTGTTATGAGAAATAACCCCACTTAACCTTACCAAGGAACTAAATTCTACTCTATTCCATCCATTTTTCAATAAAATTAAATACCTTGCAAGGTTGTGTCGCCACATCCCAAGATATCTCTTCACATCTTTAACGCAGTTTGAGAACCAACTAAATTTTCGTTCAGGGAATGTCGTAGTGATGATGCACCACCTGCATCAGTTCCAGCTTAGTAGAAAATTCTTATACTCCTTATCTAGTTACCTTTATGCGAGTGTTAAGGAGAGGTTCTTGATTTTGAGTAGATATTTTAATGCTTATGCTCTTTGTTTAACGTTAAATTTATTGGTTTATGTTCATAATCCTTAGTGCTATGAGATACTCTTAATTACTATTCCTTGATGATTTTTGGAGTTCTTAATTTTATATGCTCGCTTGAATGATAATATTCACTGGTTGTCTTGCTGAGCCTTAAAAATTCTAGGGATAGATAAATTTTAAGTCCTAAATTTACTCACGCCACAAATATACGTTGAAGCCTGATCGTCTTCATATTAATTTTCCCTTTGCCTTGTTATGAAAATGAATAGGTGGTTAGGTAGCTCATGCTCTGGACTAAATTGACGCGTATATGTTTACTCCTTGGATTACTAATGTGCTTTCCTCAATATTGATGGCGTGACCTCCTTATGATTGGATTATCACGCGCAATGATCTTTAAGTGAATATGTTATCTGGTAATGGATCATGTGCTACCTTGAAAGTGATTGGGTTATAGTAATCCAATGTTTCTCCTATGAGCCGACTTGAGTGACTTGATTCGTTTGTACGTACGTCATGTTTAATGGTGTAAACACTTTGACGATGGGTTGTTATTTAATGCGATGTATGACTATTGTAGTAGTCAAATTTCCTTTCGCCTTATCGACTTATCGATTGGGTGTTGGGTTTAGTCTTCATGTTTGACATTTATTTTCGGTCTCCTAACACATTGGATTTATCCTAGGGTTATTTTATAGATATTGTCTACTGCGCTTTGGTTATTGTGTCGTCGAATACTTGTGATGACATGATTCCTAATGAGGGGATCATTGTGAGCCCTAATGGATAGATGAGATTGATATCCTGACCAGAGTCTTTTGCTTCCCACTGTTGGTGGTTGTTCATGGTAATTGATGTTGGTACTTTGTTGGTAGTGCCTTGATGTAGGAGCATCTACGACGTTATGACACGAGCTAGCGTGGAGGGAAGAAAAGGACAGCTGGACAGCACGAGCACATACATTTTTGAATCATGATGAGGATTGTTGCGCCGTCGTTTGAATGAATGCATTCATATGAAGCGCACTTGTATTGTAATGTAGATAAGAAGACATTAAATAGTTTTAATACTGGTAGATAGGGTTAGCTGTAGATTCGACAGTTTCATTTTCCAGGAGGGAAAATGAATATAGGCACCCTCCTTGTACATTGTATTCATTATCTTGAGAATTATTCGGCTTTTAGCATTTTGAGAGAAAATAGAGAACAGAGCAAAGAGTTCGTGAAGAAACCCCATGTACAGATTGAATTAATAGAAGAGAGATTCTGATTCAATTCCATGGCTGTGTTTGAACTTTGTGTGTTGTTGATGTTATGTTGTTGCATACTTGCTTCTCTTTATGCTTATCTTCTATATGCTGCATATGTGATTGCATATCAAGTTCGAAACCTGAGAGAATGAGAAATGAGTTTCAATTGTTTCTCTGTTTGAGCCAGGAGATTCCTGCATAGAGTGCAGTCGAATTCCTCCGCATAGAGTGCGTTGAGGAGGCTCTACGGTTAAACTCCCATTCTCGTTCAACTCAGAGTTGAGTCATATTATTCGAGTCGCGCAGGTAAGTGCAGGTCCAATTGAACTTCCAGTAGCAAGCCTGAGAAGGGAAAAGTCGGGTTACGGTGACTGTGAGTGCACAGAACCTGGAAATCTTCAGCACCATTGAAGGATTTGGTGAACTTTGAAGTCGAGCATAGGGAGCGTGTTCAAGAGAGCTCTGAGGGAGTCAGAGTTATAGAAGCTCAAGAGGGATAGAGTTTTTGTTTCTCGGTGGGAGAAGACTCAGTGAAACCCACCCGGAGCGAAGGTGGTGAAGTGGAGAACTCTCCAAGAGGAAGTGAATCGACGACTCAAAATTGTCTCGGGAAATCGCGAAGCCCCGTGGATCATCAGATCTGGGAGAAGGAACGAGGGGTTTAACCCTCAGGCGCAGGTAGAATCATTTGCCATTTCATATCGGCAAATTGGGGTTGGCGAGTGAAAGAGTTACATGCATGATTGACATCGCGAGTCGCGATTCCTCGATTTAAATCGGAGCCGTCAATCGTTGGAGGGACATGTGGCACGAGATCCTGAGGAATCGGGACTCGACACTTCGATGTTTGCAAATTCGAAAGGAGCACATCAGAATCGCGAGGGCACGAGTTGCGATAGGTCCCACGGAGATTGTGTGGAGAACAACACGCAGCATCGCACCTCGACGTTCGAAGTTTTGAAAGGTGAGTAAAGTGCCACCTTTCATCTGTCGATTTCCCGATAGGGAAATCCCCGATACATATAAGTGTTGACCGTTGACATCAGGGATCGGGGATCGAAGTTTCATATTGCACGGGAAGTGCACACAAGGTTCGCGAGTCCGTGAAACCCGATTTCCCGACGAGTGAAAGGGAGATCACCGAGAAGCATCCTGTGGGTGACGAAGAGTCCCGAGATGAGTTGGAAGAGCATTGACTCTTCGGGCCGTGTTGCTGAAGGTCCTGGTGGAGCGACCATCCGCCAAAGGGACAGTTGTGTCAGAGTGGTATCAGAGCCGGAGTATCTTTTCTTTCTGAAGCAAAGACAGAGGAGACATAATGCCGCCGAGAAGGGAGAGGCAGTCACCTGATCGAAAAGACAGGGATGCCCGAAGAAGGGGAAGGCCAGTAGGCAACCCAGAAATGGAACGGAAAATACAAGATCTAAAGGAGAGACTTGAGGAGATGGAGACCACCCAGAGATGTGGTGTCGATGCAGCAGGGTTCAGTGATTCCAAGGTAGAAGAGGAAGCTGGACATGCTGAAGAAGAAGTCACGACAGAAGATGCGTCAACCGAGAGGTTGATTAGAGCCATTTCGAGGATGAGCTCGAAGACGAAGATGGATATTCTCATCTATGAGGGAAGTCTAAACGCAGAGGAGCTGCTGGATTGGATCCAAGCACTCGACACCTACTTCGACTATGAAGACATCAAAGAGGACAAGAAGGTAAAGCATGTCGTTACCAAGCTGAAGGGACATGCATCCTTATGGTGGGACGAGTTGCAGGCAGACAGGCGTTCTAAAGGAAAACAAAAGATCAAAAGCTGGGATCAGATGATTGCCAAGATGAAGGCGAAGTTCATCCCGAGGGATTATCAGATCACTCTGTTTAGGTGCATGCAGAACCTGAGACAGAAGATGATGACGGTGAAGGAGTACACCAAAGAATTTTACAGGCTCAACATCAAAGCTGGTCATTGGGAGAGTGATGACGAAAAGGTGGCAAGATACCTGAATGGTCTCAGGTATGACCTTTAGGATGAGCTGAGCATGGTTACCATCCACACAGTTGAGGATGCATACCAGATGGCTCTGAAGGCCGAAGAAAAGCTAAGCTGCAAGCAGGGACAGCGAGGGCGAGGCAGAAGCCAGCCCAGAGGCAAGACAGTTGCCCAAGAGAAAACTCAGAAGCCCAAGGAGGATTGGAAGAGACCTCAAGGAAAACCTGAGAGAAGTGGAACCTCACAGTAGAAGCAGCAAAATTTTGAGCCGAGGAGACAGTAAGATGATCAGCAGGGAGGATATGCTGACGCAAATACATTTCCTCGTACCCGAGGTCGAGGCAGAGGTCGAGGAGGAGTTATCACATGTTTCACGTGTGGTAAAAATCGACATAAGGCCATTGAATATCCAGACAGGAAAATGGACGAGGGAAAATCTCACATCACTGAGGCACAGAGGCAGGACGTTGAGAGCGAAGATGCTGACAACAAAAGATCGCTTGGGACGCATAAAATTCTTTTGACACCTGAGAAAGAAGTGGACAGATCAGTGCAGAGGAGCAGACTATTCAGGACGGCTTGTACAGCCAAGGATAGAAAGTGAAAAGTCATAGTCGACAGCGGGAGCACTGACAATCTCGTTTCAACCGAGATGGTGGAGAAATTGGAGCTGACCACAACTAAGCACCCGAGTCCGTATAAAGTCTCGTGGTTACAAAAGGGACACCGGGTAAGTGTCACTAAACAATGCTTAGTTAAATTTAAAATTGGGAATTATCATGATGATATTTTGTGCGATGTTATTCCCATGGACGTGTGTCATATACTGTTGGGAAGACCATGGCAGTATGATAGAACTGTTGTTCATGATGGGAGGATGAACACCTATACCTTGGAGAAGGATGGGAAAGTCCATAAACTGCTGCCGATAAAAGATAAGGAAGTAAAGCCTGAAGTGAGCAGCACGATACTTCTCATGAGTGGAAAGGAACTTCTCACAGAGTTGGAGAAGGATGAGGATCCACAATTATTTTTTGTCAGGAAGTCGAGGATCATTCTGACAAGCACAAGAGTGGATGACTTGCTAGAGGAAATTCAGCAACTGCTGGGAGAGTTTACCGATATCATCGTGGATGAAATGTCGCGTTCATTGCCACCGATGAGGAGTGTGAGTCACCACATTGACCTCATACCTGGAGCAAGTTTGCCAAATAAGGCCGCGTACAGGTTGACACCTCAGGAGAATGAGGAAGTCAAAAGGCAGGTGCAGGATCTGCAGGATAAAGGACTAGTGAGAGAAAGTCTTAGTCCATGTGCCATTCCAATGGTACTAAGTCCGAAGAAGGGTGGAGGCTGGAGAATGTGTACAGAATCCAGGGCAATAAATAAGATTACCATCAGGTACAGATTTCCACTGCAGAGAATGGACGACTTGATGGATTGCCTGAGTGGGGCAAATTACTTTTCTAATATTGATCTCAAGAGCGGATATCATCAGATCCGGATGAGAGAAGGAGATGAGTGGAAGACAGCATTCAAAACAAACAAGGGTTTCTACGAATGGTTGGTCATGCAGTTTGGATTGACCAACGCGCCAAGCAAATTTATGAGGCTGATGAATGAAGTCCTGCGGGAATTCATTGGCAGATTTGTGGTGGTATACCTAGATGACATATTGATTTTCAGCAAGACAAAAGATGAACACTTGAGGCATTTGGCCATTGTGATGAGAAGATTACAGCAGGAGAAGCTACTGATAAATTTGAAGAAGTGTTCCTTCATGCAGACAGAACTCATTTATTTGGGTTTTGTAATCTCGGCAAATGAATTGAAGATGGATCCTGAGAAGGTTGAAGTAATCAGGAATTGGTCGTCGCCGAGAAATGTTTTTGAGGTAAGGAGCTTTCACGGTTTGGCAATCTTCTACAGAAAATTCATTCGAAATTTTAGTGGAATCAGTGCCGCGATGATGGACACTATGAAGAAGTGGCATAAGGTTTTCCATTGGACAACAGAGGCTGAAAGGAGCTTCAACCTGTTGAAGCGAAAGATAACAGAGCGACCAGTGTTAGTGCTGCCTGATTTTCAGAAAACCTTCCAAGTGAAGTGTGATTCCAGTGGGTATGCTGTGGGAGGATTTTTAAGTCAGGATGACAGACCTATTGCATATTACAGCAAGAAGCTGGATGATGTGAAGCTGAAGTACTCCACATATGATAAAGAATTCTATGCCATTATCCAGGCATTGAAAAAGTGGAGGCACTACCTCATACCCAAAGAATTTGTCCTGTACAGTGACAACCATGCGTTACAGTTCGTGAGTCAGCAAGAGAAGCTGAATCAGAAGCATGCGAAGTGGGTGGAATACATGCAGAATTTCACCTTTGTCATAAAGCACATTTCGAGGACTGCGAACAAGGTAGCAGACGCCTTGAGCCGGAACTGTTTATTGCTGCAGGAATTCAGAGTCAAGACTTTGGGTTTTGAAAACCTGAAGGATATGTATGCAAGTGATGCTGATTTCGGGGAAGATTATGAAGCAGTCGAGAACCCAGTTCTCAGGGATAGGAGTCCGTGGATTGACTACCTGATCCAGGATGGATTTCTTTTCAAAGGCAATCAACTGTGCATTCCAAATTGCTCTATGAGAGAGAATTTGGTGAAGGAGAAGCACAGCGGAAGTTTAGCAGGTCATTTTGGACATGAAAAAACATTCGCCAAGCTGAGCGAATCATACTTTTGGCCGGGCATGCATGCAGATGTGAAGATCATTGTTGACCGATGCAGAATTTGTCAACACACGAAAGGTAGAAAACATAACACAGGGTTCTATCAACCGTTGCCCATACCCGAGAGGCCATGGGAAGCCATTAGCATGGATTTTGTGTTGGGTTTGCCAAAAACACAGCGAGGGGTTGATTCCATCTTTGTGGTGGTGGATAGGTTTTCGAAGATGGCACATTTCATTCCGTGTCATAAAACCAGTGATGCAACCCACATCGCAAATTTATTTTTCAAAGAGATCGTGCGATTGCATGGATTGCCGAGAAGCATAGTCTCGGATCGAGATACCAAATTCATAGGTCATTTTTGGAGGACGCTATGGAAGAAGCTAGGGACTGACTTGGCATTCAATTCTGCTTACCATCCGCAGACAGATGGGCAGACCGAAGTGGTCAATAGGAGCTTAGGGGATCTGTTAAGAAGTCTGGTGATGGAGCATCACAATAGTTGGGATCAGATCCTACCGCAGGCGGAGTTTGCATACAATGATTATGTGAATCGGAGTACAGGTAAGAGTCTGTTTCAATTTTTTTATGGAACATAGCCGAGAGGATTTTCTGAGCTCAGGGAGTCAGAACAGACTGAGACTAGCAGTGCGAGGGCTGAAGAATTTGTTGAAGCAATGCAAGAACTTCACACGCAGGTGAAGCAGCGACTGCAAAAGTCGAACCAGGAATACAAGCACAGAGCCGATCAGAGGAAAAGGCAACTTCAGTTTGAAGTTGGGGACATGGTTCTGGCACACCTGAGGAAAGAAAGGTTCCCGAGAGGAACATACAACAAGCTCAAGATGAAGAAGATTGGACCATGCAAAATCCTGAAGAAATTCGGGGAGAACGCATACGAGCTTGAATTGCCAGAGAGCATCGGGATATCTCCGATATTCAACGTTTCGGATTTATACCCATACAGGACTGATACAGCAGATACTGGAACCGAGGGACCAGTGGTCCAGTGGAAAAAGAAATTTCTAGTTGCACAGAAGCCAGAGATGGAGTGCATACTCGATAAAAGAGTTGGAAAGAAGACCAGGAGAAAGAAATATTTTGAGTACCTAGTGAAGTGGAAGAACCACCCAGTGGAGGATGCCAGCTGGGAAATAGAGGCAATCATACAGAAGCATGGTCACACCGTGCAGCATCTCATGGACAGGAGCCCATGAAATATTTTGAGCCGAGGATTATGATGCAGGAGCATCTACGATGTTATGACGCGAGCCAGCGTGGAGGGAAGAAAAGGACAGCTGGACAACACCAGCACATACATTTTTGAATCACGATGAAGATTGTTGCACCGTCGTTTGAATGAACTCATTCATATGAAGCACACTTGTATTGTAATGTAGATAAGAAGACATTAAATAGTTTTAATGCTGGTAGATAGGGTTAGTTGTAGATTAGACAGTTTCATTTTCCAGGAGGGAAAACGAATATAGGCACCCTCCTTGTACATTGTATTCATTATCTTGAGAATTATTCGGCTTTTAGCATTTTGAGAGAAAATAGAGAACAAAGAAGAGAGTTCGTGAAGAAACCCCATGTACAGATTGAATTAATAGAAGAGAGATTCTGATTCAATTCCATGGCTGTGTTTGAACTTTGTGTGTTATTGATGTTATGCTGTTGCATACTTGCTTCTCTTTATGATTATCTTCTATATGCTGCATATGTGATTGCATATCAGGTTCGAAACCTGAGAGAATGAGAAATGAGTTTCAATTGTTTCTCTGTTTGAGCCAGGAGATTCCTGCATAGAGTGCATTCGAATTCCTCCACATAGAGTGCGTTGAGGAGGCTCTACAATTAAACTCCCATTCTCGTTCAACTCGGAGTTGAGTCAGATTATTCGAGCCGCGCAGGTAAGTGCAGGTCGAATTGAACTTCCAGTAGCAAGCCTGAGAAGGGAAAAGTCGGGTTACGGTGACTGTGAGTGCACAGAACCTGGAAATCTTCAGCACCGTTGAAGGATTTGGTGAACTTTGAAGTCGAGAACAGGGAGCATGTTCAAGAGAGCTCTGAGGGAGTCAGAGTTATAGAAGCTCAAGAGGGATAGAGCTTTTGTTTCTCGGTGGGAGCAGACTCAGTGAAACCCACCCGGAGCGAACGTGGTGAAGCGGAGAACTCTCCAAGAGGAAGTGAATCGACGACTCGAAATCGTCCCGAGAAATCACGAAGCCTCGTGGATCGTCGGATCTGGGAGAAGGAGCGAGGGGTTTAACCCTCAGGCGCAGGTAGAATCGTTTGCCATTTCATATCGGCAAATCAGGGTTGGCGAGTGTAAGAGTTACATGCACGATTGACATCACGAGTCACGATTCCTTGATTTAAATCGGAGCCATCAATCGTTGGAGGGACAAGTGGCACGAGATCCCGAGGAATCGGGACTCGACACTTCGGTGTTTGCAAATTCGGAAGGAGCACATCAGAATCGCGAGGGCGCGAGTTGCGATGGGTCCCACGGAGATTGTGTGGAGAACAACACGCGGCATCGCACCTCGGCGTTTGGAGTTTTGAAAGGTGAGTAAAGCGCCAACTTTCATCTGTCGATTTCCCGATAGGGAAATCCCCGATACATATAAGTGTTGACCGTTGACATCAGGGATCGGGGATCGGAGTTTCATATTGCACGGGAAGTGCACACAAGGTTCGCGAGTCCGCGAAAACCGATTTCCCGACGAGCGAAAGGGAGATCACCGAGAAGCATCCTTTGGGTGACGAAGACTCCCGAGAGGAGTTGGAAGAGCGTTGACTCTTCGGGCCATGTTGCTGAAGGTCCTGGTGGACCGACCGTTCGCCGAAGGGACAGTTGCGTCATGCCTCAATGCATTTGGTTTTGCGTGTGGTAGAGGTGTCTTGATAATAATCATCAAGTTGTTTTGTCGAGTTGTGGATGTGGTCCTTTAGCTTGTAAGCGTTGTCGTGTTGTTGTCGGACAGGTAGTCATTTCTATTTGTCTTGATTTTCGCTTGTTTCACTTAGTTGCTCGATGTGCTAGTGTGTCGAGTTGTTTTTGTCTGTCGACTGATCCACGTGCATGGTGTTCGTTGACAAGCTGTGTTGTTTAACTTTTGTCATTATTGTTTTCCTCTCCCCATGAAAATAATATTAATAACAATAATAATAATTGTGTTGCATCGCATGTAATTGTAACGTTGAGGGTCGTTACACAACTAATTTCTTAATTTACTATATCAACTATAAATCAACTATAAATAGATATAGATGCGAGTAACTGTTTGATTAGTTTTCCAACTATTTGATGAACTTGTGATTAGTTTGTGTAATTGTTCAAAAGATTACATTATGATTATAAAAAAGTTATAAAATTGTGTGCATAAATGTGTTATGTAGTTTGGTACAGGTAGAAGAAATCTTTATGTTTATTTCAAATTTGTTAATATTTGTACATTCTGATTATAAGTGTTATAAAATTATGTGCACACATGTGTTATATAGTTTGATAGAGGTAGAAGAAATCTTTATGTGTATATTTATGTTTATTTTAATTTTGTTAAAATCAGTAGTTAGATTTTAGATTTGGTATGTGCGCATTTGATTTTGTCCAGTTTAGATTTAAAGACAATATTTTATTGACTGGTAATAGTTCTGGTCTATTGATTGACCACATAATTTATTAAGTGGTTTAATTCAAATAAATTTATGTATAAAAATATTTTTTGTTCTTTTGGTTATATTCAAATATTATCCGATGAACATCATTTTAATCTTTTTAATAAATTATATTTCTTGTAAATATAAATATGTTATTCTATTTCTTAAAATATAAATCTGTTCTTATATTTACAAATGAATCTATATATATATATATATATATATATATATATAAGAAACATTGTAAGCTAAAATTTGTAAGAAACTTATGATACTCTAATATTACCTATGTGAAAATGTATTTATAAATTGAATTCCTAAAGATTTGAAATTTTTATAAAATACAAAACATTTGAAATAAAAAGTTGTCCACAGTTTGAAATTTTTATGAAATTGGTTGTGAGTTGGCCATGGGGAGCCAACCATGTGGCCAATCCATGGGCATGTCCATGACTTGGCCACAAGGCTAGCACCCACAACCAACTCACAACCAATTTTAATAAGAGATTATCTATGCACAAAAAAGCAGGGCATTTGAATCTAAGTCTTTAACACCAGAGTGAAAGACAATAGATTTGGCTCCCAACCAACTGCTCAGGCATAGACTAATCACTTAAATGATTACTCTATTCTTAATATTTGATTGTTAAATGTGTATTTCAAATTTAAAAACTTAATATTTGATTGTGAAATGTCTACATCAAATTAACTAAATTCATATTGTTTATAAGTTATTTATTAATGTCTATATCAAATTCCCATTTTCAAGTAATTTCATATTGTTTATAAATTTATTTTTTGTGCATGCACAATTTGAACATATAGACATGTCATTTTTAAATTGTCTTCCTATTTTATTTTTAAATTTATTAAAAATAAATTTAAAAATATATGTTTTAAAATTTTTCCATTTTATGTTAAATTTATTTTTAACAAATTTAAAAATAAAATAGGAAGACAATTTAAAAATTACATGTTTATATGTTTAAATTGTGCATGCACAAACAATAAATTTATAAACAATATGGAATTACTTGAAAATGGGAATTTGATATAGACATTAATAAATAACTTATAAACAATATGAATTTGGTTAATTTGATGTAGACATTTCACAATCAAATATTAAGTTTTTAAATTTGAAATACACATTTAACAATCAAATATTAAGAATAGAGTAAGCATTTAAGTGATTAGTCTATGCCTAAGCAGTCAGTCGGGAGCCAAATCTACTGTCTTTCACTCTGGTGTTAAAGACTTAGATTCAAATGCCCTTCTTTTTTTTGCATAGATAATCTCTTATTAAATTGGTTGTGAGTTGGTTGTGGGTGCCAGCCTTGTGGCCAAGTCATGGGCATGCCCACGGCTTGGCCACATGGTTGGATCCCCATGGCCAACTCACAACCAATTTCATAAAAATTTCAAACTGTGGACAACTTTTTATTTCAAATGTTTTGTATTTTATAAAAATTTCAAATCTTTAGGAATTCAATTTATAAATACATTTTCACATATGTAATATTAGAGTATCATAAGTTTCTTACAAATTTTAGCTTACAATGTTTCTTACAATTCCTTTTTTATTGATAAATTATATTATCTCTTTCGTAAGTTACATTGTTTTCAATCTTTTAACTTATGTTGTTTTCAATCTTTTTGCACTTGATGCTACAGAACATTGGTTGTGGGTTTTTAATAATGTGAATCTAGATTATAAAATGTATTCAAAATATTATGATGATATAAAATATCAAGGTTTTATGTTTTTAATAAAGTAAGTAGATTATAAAGTTTATTCAAAATATTGAGGATATTGAAGGAGTCCTACACATGAAATGATGTCCTTATTAGATGAGATTCTCATATTATAAATAAAATCCATGGGATTCCTTGATCTATAACACCATGAATATCATTGCACCACTTCTCAACAAGCGAATGCATATGGTATGTTTGTTGTGTGTACAAGGATAAAATTCCCTCAATCCCTTAGACACCTTGCATTTACAAATGTCAATTTTCCCGAGGAGACAATTCCTTTGATTGTTGATGCAATGAAAATAACATGGAGTTTATTTCATCCAACCACACTAATTTTGGCATGTATTTCCTTATATTGGATTTGATTCCCAGATATATGCTCCCTTAATTAAGGCCTCAAACAAAAATTTCATTCAAAAACTCAATGATTAACATGATTATGTAATTCATGCCAATTTTTCCATTTTTTTGTGTTCTGCATTTCATAAAAAGAGAAAGAAATATTCATTGCTAAGAGTCATTTATATTTGGACTAGATTGACAAAACACATCTTGAAACCATCTACTAAGACCTAATGATAATGGGTAAGTAAATCTCCCCCTATGATTCACATGTCCTACATATTGTCACGAGTCTTGGTCACATCTCTGTGCATGAGTAACTACTTGTGTAGATTTGGTTTTTCCTTTAAATTCATCCAATCAACATTTAATTTAATATTCTTGGCTTTTTAGTCAGTAACTAACTGAATTTCACCTTTTTCAGTCTCTAGAACAACCAAAATTCAACACTCACTTTTGATATGGCTTCTCTTCCAAACCATAGTCTACTCTTATCAAAGTAAACTGCTCAAAAAGGAACCAGTCTCCCACTTTGGTGGTCTTTTCCAATTATAGTGACCGTTTGACTAAAGGAATAATTATAATGAATACTTCATTTTGGATAATAAAGTCTAATTTATAGAAATAAAAGAGTATTAGATGGGAACTAATTATTATACTCATTTATTACTTCACACATATTGACCAAAGCTATTGAATGCTTATCTTATTGATGATATTTATATTCATATAATATAACCTCAAATTGACAACTTATTAATTAATTCATTAATAACCTATACATTAGTAACTAATGTTTTTATTGAACCATAATATTGTATGTGTGTTGGATATGTAGGAATAGCTAGCACACACATATCCCACATGTAGACGATAATAGCAAGTGATGTTCCTTATGCATATTTTTAAAATGTTCACAACTAATCATGCATACAAATAAATCAAGTAAATCAAACTTCAAATAATCCTCATTAAAGAAAGAATAATAATTCAACATTCATCCATATTTAAAATTGAATTATTATAATTTAAACATGGTAGGAACTATGTGAGGAAAAAAGGAATCACATATCGAATCCCAAATGTGATCCTCAATTGACTTAGAATCACCCCTCCTTTTAAACCCTTAATTATATCTTATATCTCCCATCCCTTCCTTTGTTGAAATATGTTGGAGTTTTGACTATATTGATCCAACTCTAGATATAATCCAAATGTGAAAGTATCAAACCTTTCTACCTAACATCTCTAGTAGACAACTAGTATAACACCAAGTCAACTAGTATAATCAAGTCAAGGTCCAATGGTACCAGTATAACAGAAGGTTTCTTACTAGAAAAGAGAGGTCTAAAAGGTTTTTCATAAATTATGGTTGTGGATTTTACTTCGGTTTTGTCAAAGAGAAAATTCCTTACACCACCTTCGGGACACTGAAACCAATCCTATTTTCTTTTAAAGTGCATGTATCTGGATCTTCTTTAGTAGGGTCATGTGGGTATCTAAGGATTTCTTGCATGATTCAGGAAATTAAATTAAAGGCTAGTCGCGTGATCAAATAAATAGTCAATTTGATGTTTGACTTTTCTTACTAGTGTGTTAAGTAGCCATGAGGGAGAATGATTATGTTAATTTTTTTTTCATTAGTGATGATTATGGGAATGGTCTCCTAAATATCACTAAAATTGAGAAGATAACAATAGAGGGTAATCATGTTTTCGAAAATTCTGTCTTAAAATTTTCAAATTTGTAGCAAGATATTAATTACATGTGTGTGTGTGTGTGTGTGTGTGTGTGTTATGATACACATGTGATTTTTTTTGTATTCATGAGATAGAGCAATATACCTTCATAATGTTATGAGAGCCATGTGACCTAACACTAGTGATATATCCACTCATCGTAGAAACATTTTCTAATGAAAACCCATATCATATGGGAGTTTTTATGATATAAATAACATTTAATACCTACCTTATAGTTAACAAAACTATTCATAAGTATTGATGTTTCATTGAAATTCGACTTAATAGTATTTTTAATGGTATATCAATATTCTGTAGAGTGATCTCCTTCTCCATTCCCAAATGATTTAGCCAAGAATTGGCATCTTTATGCCAACCCCTATTAAGTCATAGGTGGCTTTGACTAGAGTATGAAGAAATCATAGGTAGCATATTTTCTTTCATGTTGGTAGTCTCTTGTGCCTATACATTAGGTACCTAGTTTTAGTCATTCTCTTAATGGGGAAATAACTAATTATATGAGGATAGGATAGGTTGTATGATTTTAATTTTAAGATTGTAAATTATAAACACTTTTGAATTTTCTTAGTATTTCTCCATGATTATATAGAAATGCTACAACCCAAATCTTCAAATCCATATAATATAACAAGATTGATGAGTGTCTCAAAAGGGATTTATTTTTTCCCAAAGCCAAAATTCATATGATTTACAATTGTTTTCAAGGTCCAAATAGGTTTTCTATCCTTCATTGATCCTTTTCTTAATGCTATAATTTCAATTAAACTTGTGATTAAGGTAAACTCCAAGACATTTGTATGAAGAAACTTCCTCTAATTTGTTATTGGCATGTATCCTAAAGGGTTAGCATATGTAGGTGTCAACTTCCATTAAATTGTTATTATAATTTACCTCCCTACGATAATGGTGTTATCCATATGGGATACAAAGGGATAACTACCCTTTTTCCAAGGATTCTTATGAAGAATAAAGGAGGAGTCTTTGAAAAATGTGGTAGGGAAGGTGATAAAAGTGGAAGAAAAGCAAGAGTGTGGGTTGGCTAATTGGGAGGAGAAATAATTCTTGAAAATGTAAGAGGACTTAAAATTATTTTATTTGCTATTTACATATTACTTTGTTGTGCTCTAGATTGTTGTTGTTGTTTGTGAAACTTTGGACATGGAGGGTTATGATGTTAGGTATAGTAATCAACAACAAATAAACTCAAAACTATATCAATCTAGGGAGATAGGGAGTTTATAGTTAAGAAATCCCTTAGTGGAAATATGGTTCCTTTATGTAACAATTAGGTATAAATCCCTTAATGGAAATCCCTTAGTTTATAGTACAATTAGGTCCCTTTATGTAACTTTAGGTGACCATAAAATATTCCACAGTTATGTATTTAGTTCAACCATATCCACAACTATCCAACAATTTGTCCTTAAATATCTCAAGTGATCCAACTATATAATATAACATCTGCACAGTTCATATGTTATATAATATAACATAATATGTTATATTATATAACATATGTTATATAATATAACAATATCCAATATGTGATCAGATAAGAGTGCAACACTTAGTAAAGAAATATTTCTTATGTGCCAATAGTAAAGGCATAACAAGTTGTTGTACATTAAACAATGAATCCCAACCAACCATCATATATTATACACTATAAAAAGTAAACTATGGAAAATATATTGGAAAATATGGAAAATATATTGAATGATCAAATTTCAAAATAGAACGTCCTAAAAAATAATTTTCTAGATCACAAAGATAATGTAATAATATCACCTAAACTAATCCATTAGAATCATTGGAGATATTACTATTTGGAACCATTAATTTTGTGACAATGTAACATCCCCTTCGTTACGCCCACGGGCAAGGCAATTTTTTTTTTTTTAAGAATTAAGAGGCAAGAAGGCAACGTCAATAACAGTTTAACTGCACCACTGATGATGAATAGAATCACGCAACCCATGAAACAAGAAACTACAACTCCACTCACTAGCACAAGGGCAACTGGGAAACATGCACAGAATAACAAGGAGGATCGACTACCCACCCGACATAACAAGACACTCCTACACGCTAAGGGACAAATTCCCCTTCCCGACACAATGACGTTGATGACAAATACTAGAACCTCAAGGCGTGCGAACCAAATGCCTGAAGGCATTCAACCCATGTGAAAAAACAAACTTACAATGCTCGACAACACTCACATGGAAAACACTGACTCCAACCAAGTTAACATTCGCCGTTATCAAAATAGGGCATGTCATGATCCTCTCATCAAGAATCATGTCGTCCCCAGGTGATAGACGCATCAATATCCTTGTCTCACCACATCCTATCTAGACCAAGGACTCTAGAAAAATCTGACGCGCAAGAAACCGAATACGGAAGGAAAACCACACCCCAACCCCAACAACAGGTCAACGAGATGCCAAAAAATGACACAAGGAACACGCTAACCAACATAAGACTTTGTCAACATACCAACCATTAATCTGTCTAAGATAGTCCCTACTGACAGTCTAAAATTAACATAGATTTCCAATCTGATAGTAAGTCAAATTTCAATTAGTCACCATTTACAATTTTATATTAGCATTGAATTCAACAATTAAATTGCAATTAAGTCAATACATGTTCATTTAATTTAACATTAAGAAAGATATAAATTGGCATTCTAAGATTAATCACTACTAACAAGTGATCATAAGATAAGATATTATCATCATAAGGTTATTCTTCTAATGAATATAAGATATTATCACTAGTTCATGGTTAGGAAACGTAATGATGCAAGTCAGTTTTTGATGCTATAAATTATCTCTCTTTCATCCTAATTCAATTACGATTTCCCTGATCACTTTTTAATTGCTTCTCAAATGGATCTTCTTCGGAGATGATAGATATGACGTTTGAATTAAAATTATAGAGCATAAATTTTTGTTGAGGACTACGACCTTCTAATTAAACAATTGTAATATCTGGAATGGGTTGTCAATAATAAATAAAGAAATCGATGTGCAAAAGGCACTAGAACGGAATCCTTAATACTATCATTTAATATATAAGTCAATCGATGTCCAAATCGTGGTCATACCAAAAACTAACACAGTCAACAATAATGCAATTTCTTGGTCCAAACAATTAGCAAACTCCATCAACAATTAAGGAAAAAACGTGGGCGGTAATAAGAAAAAAACAGTCATATTTAATTACAAAACCGTTGGCATTAATAGGAAAAACAAAACATCTTTTAATTTCCAAATTTGTGGCCATTAATAGGAAAAACACAACATCATTAGTTGCCAAATTCGTGGGCATTAATAGGAAAACATAGCATCATTTAATTGCAAAATCGTGTGCATTAACATGAATCAAATAACAATAAATTTTTATGCAAACCACAGTCTTCTTCAAGGGAAAATTTCCAGGCAACAAGGGTATTCAATAGAATTATTTCTTAAGTGGAAGACGTAGTCTTCTTCAAGGGAAAATATCCCCAAAATTAAAAGCGAAATGCAGACCTGTGAGGGGAGAAATTGCGAGGCAAAAAAATGAAATGCAGAATTTGTCAAGCTTCAAAGGCGGTCTGGCAATGTCGATCATCATCTTGACTAGTGGTGGGAAATTATCAGTCATAAAGGTGAACAAAACGCCCACCAAAACACCCCCATTAACCAGTAAGTCATAGGAAATGCATGGAGGAAGAAAAAGTTAGAAATACAATTCGTTGGGTCAAAAATTCACCTCCCCCCCAAGGAAACGGATTGCAGCTTTAAAATGCATGAATTCAGTCCATAAATGGAAAATCACCTTCCATAATTGGATACATAAGAAGAAAAAGGAAATCGCCATTCAACAAAGGCAATTGTCGCCAATAAAAAGACAATGCAGAAATATATTCAACCAACATCATATAAAAACGCAAAGCAAAAAACTAAATTGTTTTTCCATTTCCAGGACACCAACATATAAACACAGATTGAAATTAAATATTTTTACATTCTAGGATACCAATATAAAAATGCATACTGAAATTAATTGTTTTTCCATTTCCAGGATGCCAATATAAAAATGCAGATTGAAATTAAATATTTTTACATTCCAGAATACCAATATAAAAATGCAAACTAAAATTAATTATTTTTCCATTTCCAGGATGCCAATATAAAAACGAAGATTGAAATTAAATCCCATTTTTTTTTTTACATTCTAGGATACCAATCCAATGTAGAAAATAGTAAGAGACCGCAATATACATTGGGATAAGTCATTGAAATGATAGCAGGGATAAACTAATATAGACGCAAGAAATCCATATGCAGAGGTACTTTTGCTAGAAGGCACAAGATAACAATCAGCCAAGGACAATAACAGAGGTAGACGGCTGACATGAACATCCTTCGCTCATCATCCAGGCACAAAAAAGAAGGATGATGATATCCATAGGTCTATTAACACCGAAGAGACGACCATAGATTAGGCTCGTAGATGAATTCTTAGGCAAGGACCGATGAGCTAGGGACAAAAGGAAAAACAACAACAATATTCACAAACCAATACACCATCGGGGTGATCAAGACATCTCAGGAATCGAAGGCCATGGGAGTCAATCAATCATCAAGCTATAGGATATGGAAAAAATTTAGTCATCAACTAGAATACTAAGACAATCAATTTACTTACCCAATTAAACATGCAGATCCAAAGCATAAATCCTACTACAATCTACCATACAAAAATAAAGAAAGTGTACCATTCCCTGATCACCCCAATGTCTGAGTTGATGTCTCGTGCGCTTCATGCAACTCCCTCTTGTTGACTGATGAGACTTCAATGATACCTCCCAACCAATGTTATGGGTACTCTTCCTCCCCCTTATCCCCCTGAGCCACAAAGGGGCCATGCACACTAACCAGAGAATCAGATAGCTCCCAACTCACCTCACAAGGCCGAGCTACCACTCCTCACCGAGATGGGTATCCCAACTCCCATAAGATAAGTCAATCAAGTATATATATCTACAATGTAATGTTATGCAAATAAAAGAGATCCTTCATCCTTCTCCTCCCTTCATTATATAGAGTTTCAAAGTCCCTTACTTTCCCAAATCCCATTTTAATTAATATTTAATAAATTAATTCATAAAAATTCCTCCCCGTACATGTGTCACCCATCCCCTTCATTCCTCCAAAAACTAATTTATTTAATTAATTATTTACCCTTATTTCCCTCACCCACCTAGAGTCACTCCTAGAATTGCTCCTAGGTGTCCCCAAATTCCCTTACAGGTTTTAATAACTTTCCCCATTATTAATTTGCTAGTTCA
>ML856828.1:12861-27389 GCA_009831015.1 Picea engelmannii | reverse complement strand
GAACCAAATGGGTGGAGGTTTTCCTCCATTCAACCAGGGTCAACAAGATTTTTTCCCAAGCCTCAGTCCTTCTATAAACTCTTTTTAGCAACCTCGTTCTAGTTACAATCCAGGGTCCTCTTTTCAGGCTTCTTATCAATCGATCTTGCAACCTAGGCTACCATTTTTGGAAACACCGAATTTTCCAGACCTATCCAAGTTGATGAATGACCTTATTCATCATGAGCCTAGATATCATGTGGTCCCAACCAAGTTACCTTCGAACATACCCAAATTCAAAGGAAAAAGTGGTGAGTATCCATAGGACCATGTGACGACATTCCATTTGTGGTGTTGGTCTAATCCACTGAATGATGACTTGATTCTCTTGCGTATTTTCTAGCACACTCTCATTGGAGGTACCACAAAGTGGTACATGGAACTAGATAGGGTGAGATACGCCATGTTTGGTGACTTAGCCATGGTGTTCCTTAACCACTTCCAACTCCCTGTTCGGTATGATGCTGGTACAAAAATGCTTGCCAACTTTGAATAGGACAATGCTACACACATTTCTGATCACATTCAGGAATGGAGGAGATGAAAGAGATTGATTAAATAAATGGTTCCACTAGAGTTTCTCCTTGAGTGGTTCTTAAAATATTCACTCCTGTATATTTCAAATGATGTTGCGAATTTGGGAGTATTTTCGGAAGAGAAAGCGATTTTTAGGGAACAACAATTAGATATTTTTTACTCTCAATATAGCATGCTTTATGAGATTATTTCATATGTGCCGAGATCTGCTCTCAACTTGGAAAAGTGAAATTCACCTCCACGTTTTGATGACATTGTGGGTTCCAATCAAAGTAAAGCCACAGATCTGGCCACAAACCAGATGTAGAACTTGGCTATCCAACAACATGTGGTTGGTTCGGCCTCTGGCTCGACCACCCCTGCCACACAGTCATCGAATGTACATTCTATGCACTCAAAGAATCACAAGGGCCCTCAGTAGCCTGGAGACAATAAATGCAAGGGAAATAATAAAAAATATGATAAGAATGCTAAGAGGGTAAAAGATGAAAAAAGGAAGGTGAAGTTTCCTTGTAAGCTTTGTGTGGATGAACATATTACACATCAGTTCCCACAAATGGAAGAATCCTAGCACCTTATGAAGTTGAAACAACAACAACAAAAACATGTTGTGTTGAATAACCCTTTCCCACAAGGGAAGAACTTGTAGGGTGGTTTTTCCAACCTCAACTAGTAAGGGGGCATGCCAAGTGAATCCTAGAAAAATGGATATGAAGGATTCATGATAATGCTCAGTCACAAGAAGCTAGAGTCCATCAACCTGTAGACTAGAAATCATTATTATAATAACCTAGAGTCGATGAACAAGGGAAAAAGTGATTCATAGGATTAGGCACCTCTACAAATAGAGAAACTTGAAAAAGAGACATTGTCGCGCATAGCTAAAAGTGCATATAAATGGACAATGTACAACCCTAATGCAAGAGCCACCGCCAACTACTCTACCATCAAATACTTGGCTCAAACCCCATGTGCAATGTCTTCTTTGGAAGTAATCCAAATTTTCCTTGCACAATGCGTCGTGTTGTTTTATGCAATATGAGGCATTGATTCTGCTAGTTAGCACGTGATGAAGTTCTATGCCACTGATGTCAAGCCCCATCTTCCCTATCATGTGGCATTCCATATCAATGTCATTTATAATAATCTTCTGATCAAGAGGACTTTCATTGATGAAGGGGCTTAAACATGCGTAATTTCCTTGTCTTGTTGGAAATCTATTGGTTCTCCAGAGCTTACCCCTTCCCCAACTCTCTTGAGGGATTTTGATGGATGATATTTCCAACCCCATGGTCTTATTTCTTCTTTTCCTTTCAGGTTAGGAGGAAAATACGTATTTGTAGAGGTTGAATTAGTTGATGTGCCACTTGACTATAATTTATTACTTTGGAGGAGTTGATCTTATGCCATGAAAATTGTTGTCTCGTCGATGTTTTGCGTTAAATTCTTTCCCCATGAGGGAAGAGTAGTAGCCATCGACTGTGTGGCTTCCAACCTTTTTGAGGACACAACCAATCTAGAATTGTTAGTGCCATGGATCGAAAACTCTTAGTCAACAACTGATAGTATCAGTTGTGGGATGTATCCTTCTCTCATGGGATGTTTTGATTTTTCCATACCAATTTCGTATCTTCCAGCTACCCCATTCGGCTATCAAAAGTCGAGTCCACTGTCTTTCGCTTTGAGAGTTGCTTCATTTGGAACATCATATTTACAATTTCCATGGACTATACCCTCGTGCGAAGGGAGTAAGGAACAAGTTTACACCAGGATGTTCGTACCTTTGTCTACAACTAAGGTCGCTTACCAATCTATTCAAGAGGCCATTGTGGACCCCAATCAAACTCCTTCATTGATAGAGGAGGAGGATTTTTTTTCTAAGCTTATTTGGACTCAAAATTCTTCAAATTCCCAAGAATTTCTTGACACTTTCTTTCCCTCAGATGAAGATGTCATTGAGGTAATGAATGGAGCCAAAATGCCTTGGGAGGATATGCATCATAGATCATATTTCCTCCGCGAGATTAGTCGTGTGAAAAATGGATAATTTAAGTCAGTTGTGAGTAGGAGTGTCGATCGGATGGTGAACCCCTTGGCCGGGCATGGTGTCTACACCGAGGGGAACATGGAAAACATATCATAAATTTTCTCGGTTAACATTTCTAAGAACCATGATGTCATTGAAAACATTTTCATTGGAGTGTAGTGCTCTGAACGCGATATTTGTTAGTATATTGTTCTCTTTAAAGAGTTTCTATGTGTTTGTTATAGAAATATTTGCCTCACCCCATGCAACTTTCTCATAAGGCCTTTTCCATTTCCCTATGTAGACTTGAAGTCCATTTTTTAAATTCCCAAGGATAAAATTGTATTTTTCCACATATACGCGCCCTAATTGCTATACAACATGTGTATACAAAGGTTGCACCATTACATCCGACAAACATCGAGTTTTGTGCCCAAAATTAAAAAAAAATGGTGTGGGGTTTCCATGTCATGTCACGGGATCCATGATACTTGACCTTCCATATACTGGAAACGTTCCAACTTGGCCCTTTAGTTCCATTAGAAGGATATAAATGGGACATATCCAAGTTGTGGATATGAGGAGGAGAACTCAACTTTGAGAGAAAATTTACTCTAGAGAAATTATTCACTTCATATTGAGTGTGCATCCCTTTTTCTTTTTAAGTTTGAACACATTATTCATCCCCCAATCTCTTCCATATTTGATGGAGAACCTCATTGTCTCTCTTATATGAGATTTCCTTTGGTGGAGGATTGAAGTGGTGGAGGCCGAGCTGGACGAGACTTATTTTCTTGGTTTTAAACCTGCCGACACAGAATTTTGTCATTCATACACTTTTGTTGATTACATTTTAATATAAATACTCTTTTCCCGTCAAATTAATGTCTCACAAATATTTAAATTGTTATTACATGGGCATATTTGTTATGAATATTGATGGATTATGCTATCATATGTGATAACTTTATATATTATCAGCATACGCTTGTGTATCTTGGTCATTGAAGACAAGTTGCAGGTGTATAGCTTTGAGTCAAGTGCTCAATGATGGACTTCATCAAACGTTTGGACGAGGTAGGCTCTTTATATTGTCTTTTTAGCATATTTGTTTATATAGCATACTTGATATTAGGGTTGATTTTTGCAATCATTTCCATCTTTTTTGGTTTACCCCATGCCATAGAGTGATTTTCCTCGTACCATAATTGACAACCATACTAGGGAGCAAATCTTATTTTCGGGGTTTGGAGTGTTTTTCTCCTTTGATTGCTCTCAATTATCTTGATTTTCTTGTCCTCTGATTGCTTGGTAGCCTATTATCATTTTGAGTCTAAGTTTCTTGGCCTTATTCTTAACCTGACATTGTTTCAATACATATACATGGGTTTTCCCTTGACAAACGCGTACATACGCAAGCGGTTATTCTACAAATGGCATATATACGTGGTTTTCTCCTGAACAGTCGCATACATCATCCTTGTTTTCTTGATTGCTGAGTTTGGTGTTTGCTAGGTAAGTTTTGATGGTTCTTGAATCTTCTTGGGTCTCTATCATGACTGTTAAGTGCCTACAGAGTGATAGGAAACCTCTCTTTGGTTGAATTTTTAGGCAGTCTTTCTTTCTCATCATTTTTGTTTCATGGGTTTTCCTTGCATCTTGGGTTGGGTGCTTTCTTCTTGATATCCTACTTGGTATGTCTCTTTTTTCTTACAGTAGGGTTTATATATCAAGATGTTGTTCATTCCTTGCATTTTCATTTTCATTATATTGAAAATACAAAAAATATACTTTTTGCATCATGGCATTTGATCTTTTGGGTTCTTATCATTGACTTTGATATATGTATGGAAAGATTGCATCTTATTTGAAATCACAGAGTTGAATTGAAAATTGCATTTTTGAAAAAGCTTATCATTCGTTGAGAATTGAAGTTAGGACTTTGCATTATATTCGTATTCATTTCTTTTAATTGCTGAGTCATAACATCATCAATTTCACTACCACATATTTTAAGTAAACAAAACCACTAAAAGTAACGATGATAAATTTAAAATTGATTAGAAAGGATTTTATTTTTCAGGGTGCACAAACTAGCTTAAGATTTAGAGCCTTAGAATAGGATTTTGTGAGTAAACTTCTCCAAGGTTATTAAACTACATATGTGTCTGACTAAGGGAGTGGTGAAATCCATTGTATAATTGGTTACGTCAGGAGGCTCCACTCACACCGGACTTAAGCATGAGGTCTCGTGAAGTTGGTTGACGAGATATCCTTCCAATACCTTCTTAGCGTAAGAGATATTTTTGGGGATCTATTCATATATGGGGGTCTTGCTAGTACCTTTACCTCTGTGAGAGGCGATGCTTTTGATATTTTGAGCTTTGTTACCCTTCCCATATAGTGGACCCGACTTACAATTGTTCTCCTACGCATTTGTTATATCATGGTGGCTTAGTTGCTTGACATAGGTAGCCACATAGGTTACTTGCAACGGTTATTCTGCAGGTACCCTGAGTCAGATAAGGGTCGGACAACACACAACCTTTATGGAGGATTACCTCTCTAGGGGAATCTAACTAACTATGCTTTTAATCCCATGAGGACCCTTATAATTGATTATGATACCTCCAATATTTTGAAGGGAGTCTCAAGCCCCTCTTGGGCGAGACATACCTACTCTATTAAGGGGGCCCCCCTTTTAACCAGTATACCCTATTTGTGTGCATTGGCCTTTTTTCTTTACTTTGGTGTGCTCACTGATTATTAGTTGGCATTAGAATATTGCACTGAATCATGATTTTTCATTGCTATGGTTAGTGGAGCGCCCGTGACTCCCTTAGTTAGCATTACCCATCCCATGGTATTTTCTAATTCCATGGGGACGAATCCTTTTGTATTTGCGAGTGGTATGTTGAATCATGATATTCATCCAATACCTTGGGCCTCTAATAATTTTTCTCATGGTATGCTAGACATGTACTTGCACTTTCCATACTCTGTCTCATTGTCTTATGTGAATCCTAGTTTTGGGTCTGGGGTCATGATGCCTCCTTATTCTCCCTTTGTGTTTGGTGGGATTCATATCCCTCAACCAAATATTATGGTAGGAGGTTTAAATATTCCTTCCTATGGATCCAATCCTAGCTTCATGTTTCCAGGAGAAAGTGCTCAAATGGGTGGTCATTCTACTTATTATATCACGTCCATCTATCCTTCTTTCGCTATGTCGGTTCCTACGAATGATTTTCCCATGGTGGACCTCCATCTGACCTCTGGTGTTTCATCTAAAGGGAGTCATTTTTATAGTATGGGAAACCCCCTTCATGAAGTCCCTTCATCTAGGGGAAACATATATCCTCACATGAGTAACCCTTGTCATGTCACTTTCTCTTCGCAAGCAGCTTCCTCAGTGACGATTCCCTTACAACCCTTTATGAATCAGTTTGGAGGGGGATACTTTCCTGTTGGACATGGCCATGGTGTATATTAGAAACCTTCCTGCCCTGCAATTTCTAAAAACCAGTCTTTCCCAGAGCCTCGATCTCAAATGCTGCAACCAACATCCACAAGTCCATTCTTTGTGAGTCATACTGCAATTATATCACCAACCTTTGCTATTCATGTTAGGGATTCATCACCAACCTCTGCTAGTCATGTTGGGGATTGATCATCAAAGTCTGCTAGTCATGTTGAAGGTTCGTCACAAACCTCTACTAGTCATGTTGGGCATTCATCACCAACATCTGCAAGTCATGTTAGAGAATTTATACTAACCTCTACAAGTCATGCTAGGAGCATGTCAATAGTTGAAGAAGTGTTCATGTCTATGTAATATTTGGTCGATCCCACTCTTCTCTTGGAGAGTGACAAGTCTAAGGAAGTGACATTGTCGATGCAATCTTCGGTCAATCCCACTCTTATTTTGGAGGATGATGCATCCTTCAACCATGTCCTTAACATTTCTAGTCATGTACCTTCTGAACAAGGGAGAATTATACTCTCTCTGAGTACGCTCCCTCCAAGTCCTAGGGTGGTTTCCTTTGATTGGAATGATCTTGTAGAGCCTTGACTTCCTTCTTCTACACCCTTCTATATAAGGGGCATTCTTCGATATATTGTAGATAAGGTAACCTTTGCAAGTATTTTATCCTCCTTGACTTGGAAATATTTGGGTTTTCCTAAGATTCTATCATCTATCTATGAGTTGTTGAATTTCGACAGAAGTCCTGCACGAGAGCCTTGGCCTCCCCCATTATATACTGCTTAGAAAAAAATCCTCTGTGTCTTGTTTAAGCTCTTTTCCGACTCTCTCAAAAAGAGAAAATATTGTCGAGTAAACTTGTCTCTTTCAGACTCATTAATTGGATTTGAAAGGACATCTATTTGGTGTAAGTTTAACCCTTTTTCAGACCAAGTAGACTAATTTTGAAAAAGGAACACTCTAGTCACTAGTGGCTAGAAGAGTTCTCCTAGGTATTGTTTTATACTTTTTCGGGCCCAGGGGACTAAATTTATGAAAAAAGGACATTCTTTGGAGTTAAGTTGTAATTTCATCTCATCCTCTCGCTTGCAGTATTGAGCCTATCACCAATTCCCACTTTTGGATTATAAGCCTATCATCTTGAGCAATTTGCATCATCATCCAAGCAGAGCCTTGTTTATATCCTTTGCAACTTGACACCATGTACCCTATGATGAAACATTCCCTTGAGTGTCCATATCCTGCATGTGCCTTCTTGCCTTGAGAATAGTAATTTTCCACTGATGGAACCAGTTTCTTAATCATGACACTCATTTCCTCCTCTATATCATAGAATTCATTTTTCTATGAAAAAACAAAAAAGACGGGTGGGAAAAGAATATTATCTCATGTTGGCAACAGTCGTGTCGCCTTTGAACAGAGCACAAACTTTTGAGTCCACTTGTCATCCAAAGTTTGGGTTTATCATGACCTTAGGAAGTTGAGCTCGTTACTTAGAGTTTACTCCTTTGACTGGTTACTCTTCCAGTCCCCATGGAGAGTTTGATTGGTGCCTCTTGCATCACAAAGTTTCATTATGAAGTCTATGTTTCTAGATTCCTCCATATGTCTCATGCTATTGTTCAAAGGATGTCTATAAGCCTATGTCGTCCATTTCTCAGAACTCTTGAATTTGTATGTCATACATACCCTCAGTGTGTTTCAAAATCACATGAAGTTGTAGTCCTCCCATGCACCCTGGTCCTACTTTCATTATAGGTAAGTGACCTTGAACCCATTAGTTGAAATCTCCTCCTTGGTTGTTGACTGGGAGGTTTCTGTTGTGTTCGACGGAAATAAATCTATTCACACATTGGGATTCATGCAGTGTCTTGGATGCCATTATCCTTATTGGTGGTTTGCTCACCTTTGTCGACAGTTTTCATTATTGGTTTCTATTCAAAGGGTCTTTCTTGTGCATTTCTTGCATCTGGTGCATGCGAAATATGCATAGGGTCATTGGTTCGCGAACATGTTCTTCATTCGATTTCCTCCAAATCATAAAGATACTACTTTGTACCTCATGTTGACTAATGAGAGATGCCTTAATGCTCTCCTTTCAGCGGGTCTTCTTCCATCAAATTCAACACATATATTCTAGAAATGAGGCCTAGAGTCCTATGAGTACCTAGAGGCTTGCAGTCATCAGTGGCAGGTTCTCTTGCCATTGAGAGTTGGGAATACATCAATGTTTCCTGATTGATGGATTCTTTAAGCGTTCGATCTCAACTCCTTTATTCACACTTGTAAGAATGTACTCGGTGCCTTGATATCTACTTTAATTATTGGTAGGTTGTCTCATGTTTGTTAATGATATACCTTAATGACCGGTAATCGAACGAAGTCTCATTGTGTTCAAACTAAACTCCTTTATTCACATGATGTAGACTTGCATCTTTGGCAGATCATGTAGAATACTATAAGACATCAGTTCATAGTCGCAACTTTCCTGAGTTGTTTCTATCATTCATTGGAACAATACCTATATGACTTCCGTGATCATAGGAGATCAGATTGTACTCCATTGTATATAGATATCTTCAGATTGATTTAGAGACTAGTTTTCATTAGGCCTTGTTTGTGACTATGATAGCCTATGGCATATATCTAAATTTGTATTTCCTATGCATGGCCATGAACAACTGTTTGGTATATTTCCACATGGATTTGCAGTGTAATTCAAATTGCCAGCCTTGTGTACAAAGTCATTATGGATTGTAATATTATTATGAGCAACTAGTTTGTCCATCTGGGTATCCATTACTCCACTTCTGGGAATTATAACGTATTTCGGCCATAACATATTCTCTTATGACCTCACACATTAGGGGGCATCTGTTATAGCAATATTTTCATCACCCCATGCAACTTGCTCAGAAGGCCTTTTCCATTTCCCTATTCATACTTGAAGTCCCTTTTTGCAATTTCCAGAGATAAAAATTGTATTTTTCCACATATACGCGTCCTAACAACGATACATCATGTGTATACATAGGTTGCACCATTACAACCCATGTACATCAGGTTTTGTGCCCAAAATTAAAAAATGGTGTCGAGTTTCCATGTCATGTCACGGGATCCATGATCCTTGAACTTCCATATACTGCAAATGTTCCAACTCAGCCCTTCAGTTCCATTTGAAGGCTATAAATGGGACATATCCAAGCTGTGGAGAGGAGGAGAAGAATTCAACTTTTAGAGAAAAGTTACTATGGAGAAATTATTCACTTCATATTGAGTCTAGATCCCTTTGTCCTTTTAAGTATGAACAGATTTTTCAGCCCCCAAGCTCTTCCCTATTTGATGGAGAACCTCATTGTCTCTCTTATATGAGATTTCCTTTGGTGGAGGATTGAAGTGGTGGAGGCCTAGCTGGAAGGGACTTAGTTTCTCAGTTCTGAACGTGCCGGCATAGAAGTTTGTCATTCATACACTTCTGTTGATTACATTTTAATGGAAATACTCTTTTCTCATCCAATTAATTTCTTGCAAATATTTGAATTGTTATTCCATGGGCATATTTGTTATTGGTGGGTATGTGTTATATTCTTTGCATGTGTGTGTGTGGGCGCGTCAGATTCGACAAATGCGTTTGATGATCCCTCGTAGTAGTGTTCTTTGTGTCGTGTGCGCTGATCACTTCCTAGGGGGGTCCCAAGGGGGCCAGGTATGGCCCCCCCCGGTTACACGCAGCGCCCCAAATTTTTTGTTTGGGGCTTTTTTTGCTATTTTTAGCGGATTTTGCTATTTTTAGAGGTTTTCTAAATTAATCCTGGATTAAGGGATTAGGGTTTTGGTATTTATGAAATACCTAAAAACATTGTATATATTGTATGGTGAATGTTGAAATTCGATATAATGAAATAAGAAAGGTTTTCCCAGTTGAGGGTTTTCGGTATAAATCTCTGTGTACTATGTGAATGAGCCATTGATTAATTTTTGTTTTTCTTAAGAATCTATATGCATTGTTGTACTTCACAGGTTTAAAAATCACAATTATAAATATTGATGGATTATGCTATTATATGTGCTAACTTTATATATTATCACCATATGCTTACATATCTTGGTTTTTGAGGAAAAGTTGGAGGTGTATAGATTTGAGTCAAGTGCTCAACGATGGACTTCATTGGACGTCTAGATGAGGTAGGCTCTTTATCTTGTATTTTTATCATATTTTTTTATATAGCATAATTGAGATTAGAGTTGATTTTTGCAGCCATTTCCATTTGTTGTGGTTTACCCAATGCCATAGAGTGATTTTCCTCGTAACAATTTGTTTTCTTGGTTGTATGAGGAGATGTCTATCATATATCCTCAAATAGTTCAACACAAGATTCAGACCTATAAGAATTTCAAACTGGTTGGACAAAAGTTGCAACCGATAAATCCTAGGAAGGTAGTTGTGATCAAAGCCGAGGTAGAGAAGTTTCTCAAAGATGACTTCATCTATCTAGTTCCTTTGACGGAATGGTTTTCCAACCTAGTTCTAGTTGATAAGAAGCAAGGAATGATTTGCATATGTGTGGATTTTTAGGACTTGAATAAAGCTTGTCCAAAAGACAACTTCCCAATGCCATTTATCGATTAGATTTTAGATGAGTGCGGAAGGAAGTGAAATATTTTCATTTATGGATGGTTTTTTGGGTTATAACCAGATTGAGATCCAAATGGAAGACCAACACAAGACAATTTTCATCTATCCATGTGGAAATTTCTCTTATAAGAAGATGCCTTTTGGCCTTAAAAACGTTGGTGCCACGTTTTAGCAGGCCATGATTTTTTCCTTACATGATTTGAAGTACATAGTGGAGGAATATTTGGATGATCTTACAGCTCATTCGTGAAAAAGAGCTCAACATTTGTTACACCTCCGCCTTGTTTTTGAAAGGAGTTGTTACTACCGAATCCAATTGAATCGACATAAGTGCACTTTTTGCGTGACTTCTAGATATCTTTTGAAATTCATCATTTTGATGAAAGGGATCATGGTTGACCCCTTAAAAGTTGAGGCAATCACTCAGTTTCCTCCCCCACATATAATATGAAAACTTCAAAGCCTACAAGGAAAGGATAATTCCCTTCAATGATTTGTACTTAACTTTTCCAATATCACGAAAGGCTTCATGTGCCTTTTGAAGAAGGGGGTCCCATTCTGTTGGGATGAAGAAGCACAATGTTCTTTCGACGCATTAAAGAAAGCATTGGTTTCAACTCCTTTTTTGAGTCCCCCTGATTAGAATCAATATTTTTTGTTATATTTGACAGTAGTCAAATCCTTGATTGGCATGGTCTTGGTGCAAGAAGATGATGAGCTCGAAGAGAACGTTATATACTACTTGAGTGGTTCTTTTTTGGTTCCGGAACTTAAGTACTCTCATGTCGAGAAACAATCCTTGGAAACATTTTATGATGTTCAACGTCTTCTTCATTACATTATGGTGTGTAAGACAACCATTGTTTTCGTTGTTAATCTATTTCAATATGTTTTGACTCAGTGAATTGTCAATATCAAGTACAAAAAATGGATTGTGGTGCTTCAATAATTTGACTTGGATTTTGCCTCGGCAAAATCTAAGAAATATTTGGTCTTCTTCGAATTAATGTTAGAGTTTTCAGTTGAGAATGAGGAAGGAAAAGTCATTGAGTCATTTCCTAATGAGAACATCTTCCTCATCTCTTCATATGACCCTTGGTATAGGGATATACTTATATATCTCTAGAATTTTAAGTTACCCCCACACTATTCATGAGACGAGCCACAATGGATTCGTCGTATGGATAAAAACTATTGGATTTTGCCTCGACAAAATATAAGAAATATTTGGTCTTCTTCGAATTAATGTCAGATTTTTCGGTTGAGAATGAGGAAGGAAAAGTCATCGACTCATTTCCTGATGAGCACATCTTCCTCATCTCTTCGTATGACCCTTGGTATAGAGATATCCTTATATATCTCAAGACTTTGAAGTTTCCCCCACACTATTCATGAGACGAGTGATGATGGATTCGTCATATGGATAAAAAATATCTCATTATAGCCGACACATTGTATTGACGAGGGGTAGACTCTATCCTCCGTCCATGCCTCACTCATGAAGAGGCAGAAGTAGTATTAAATGATTATCATGGTGGACCATGTGCTAGTCATCTATTAGGGTTGAAAATAACCCAGAATATTTTGTGCGCTAGTTGTTTCTAGCCTACTATATTTAAAGATTGTATTGAGGTGGTCAAGAAATTCCATCCTTGTCAAGTTCTTACAAAAAAGATGCATGTGCACACTGCTCCCATGTTTCCTGTCATTACAATCGGACCCTTCACCAAGTGGGGGGTATATTTTATGAAATGCCACCCAACTTCGTCTAGGGGGTATTTTTAAATCATAGTGGTCATGGAATACTTCACTAAGTGGGCTAAAGCCATTGTAACATTTGTGAATGATGGTGAAATTGTCGCACTTTTCATTTTCAATTAGGTTATTACTAGGTTTGGGGTTCTGAGGGAGATTGTCGTTGACCATGGAAGTCACTTTCAAAATTGCATGATGTCATAGTTAGCATAAAAACAAGGTTTTAGAGAGGAGAAATCGTCTCCCTACTATCCTTAGGATGATGGTTAGGTTGAAGCCATTAACAAATCCCAAAAAATTATATTGAGAAGAACGATCAAATCAACCAGATCGAATTGGAACTTGATGTTATATCCGACATTATGGGATTACCAAATCTTAGTTAAGACTGCAACATGCTTTTGTCCCTTTCAAATCATCCATGGAGTTGAGGCAGTGTAAAATCCATTCGCTCAAAATCATTGTTAAGCTCCTCCCGGATATGAATCGACTCGAAGAAAGTCTCATTTACCTTGAACAAATTGACGAGCAACATCGATATGCGGCAATGGAAAATGAAGCAAATAAGAAAAGTGGCAAGTCTTAGTACGACAAGTCTGTTCTTCAAAGAATACCTTGTCTTAGTTTATGACCAAGACAAGGATGCCCTACGGGCAGGTAAGTTCAACCCATGTGGTATGGTCCATATATCATGCAACGAGTGTTGGAGAAAGGATCTTATGTGCTAGTATATTTTGAGGGGAATGCATTTTCAGAATCGAGAAATGGGATCTACCTTAAAAATTACTATGCTTGAGCCTCACATATCGGCATTACTACATATGGGTGGATTATTCCATGAAATGTTTCCACGCTTCCACTAGTTTCATTTTTTTTTTTTAAATAGGGTGGGATTTTCGTCGATATTGCCATGAAAGTTCGTTGCAATATCCATGAAAATCTTATTTTAACCTAGTCTAGATTTTCATGGAAATATCGATGAACTTTCGTGGAAATATCCATGAAATTTCATGGAAATATCGACGAAAATTTTGCCTATCTCATTGGTCGATGTTAATGGCTAGTTGACTATTTGATCTATATATACGTGACTTTAAGAGACTTTGTGACACAATTGCTATAGTTGCGACACTGTTCTTGGCTTTTGTTTGAGCTGTTTATTTTTTGGGCACCCACCGGTTGAAAAAATCCAATTCTCGATCTACATAGCCCGGATTTTGAACTTGCAAGGTTAGTATGTTATTTTTTTATTGATGTACTCATTTAACTTGTAAATTTTTGTTCAAATGTCCAAATTTCATGTAGCTTGTTTTTTCCTTGATAATATATTATAATATGTGTAGTACCATATTTCATGTCTTTGGTTTTTGGATCTAGTTAGTATATTCTATGGAAAAGAGTATGTGGATTCCATAATATTCTAGGTTTACGGAATCGACATACCCTTTTCCCTTCAATTGTAACTAGAATCTCTCTCTCTTTTCATTGAAATTCGAGGAATCCTCTAATTTCAATGAAAGAGGCATAAGCTTACCGAATATTCAAGAAGAGGTTATTCTGAAAGCTTCACCTCACCTAGAGGAATATTAATAACAATTTCTACTTCCGCACAAATTATTTTCTATCCTCAACATATTGTAACAAATAATGGGTAGGTTGGCATTAGTGACAAGATAGCATGTTGATATTACATATAGTTATTAGTGTATGAGAGATCATCCATTATTTAAGCATGCAAAACAAAACCCAAGACTAAATATTGTGGTTGACGTGATCGGGTCTATACATTTGCAAAACAAAGTACGAGAATTTCCATTATTTAAGCATGCAAACCAAAACTTGAGAAAATGCACTTATCAACTCATTGGGAGATGAAACAAAGTCTCAAAATCCAAAGTGTATTATTATATTTACTACACATAGAATGTCGGTAACATCAATCATTATTTGTACTTTTAATTAATACGTGGCTATTTGTGGATTTTTTAAAAAACAAATAATTTAATTTTTTTAGTTTTGTGGTTAATTTTCACCTCCAACCAGGGGAAATT
>ML856827.1:0-28090 GCA_009831015.1 Picea engelmannii | reverse complement strand
AGTAGGTTTTTATATCTAAGGTATAACTAACTCTCACTCTCAAGCAACAGGTGATTCTAAATTGCTTATAATGTATTGTTTTCATATAAGTTGGAACAACATCATATGTAGGTTTATAACACCTCTAGATATTCTAGAGATAGTCAATGAAAAGTTAAAAATCAACTAGGAAAGTTGACATAGTGGTTGATATGGCATTCAAATGGTTGGGTAGTTAAACCAAAGCAAGTAACTAGTGCATAGAACAAGGGAGAATTCAAGGAATTCAATATATTCTCTCACCAATCTAAGTGGACCTTGTCTTCTTCACTTGAAGGGAGTTGGGTACATCTTGGTGTTGTATAAGATTACCTTAACCATTGATCTATAAATAAGAATGTGATATGTGTTGTGCATGGAAATAATTTGGTTTCTTATACTTATATGTATTTTGAACTATGTTCAATTAGGATCAAGTGTTGTAACAATGTATTTAAATGCCTCCTCTTATTGCAATACCTAGTTCTATGATTTGTATATTTCTCTACTTCTCCAATATGATATCAATTTTATTGGTTTGAGATATAGTCAAATTTCTATTATTATTTGGAGGTTTTCAATTGTATGTCCTTCTATCGAGTCAGATATATTTGGTAGATTGAATCAAGGTTTCAGAATGCAAAGAAGCTTATTACATTTTCAATTTCAGAGTGCCCATTGATTACAGAAGCTTTAGTACTTATATCTCTAATATTGTACGCTATAGTGAACCCACTAAATATTATGCATAATATATGAGACCATATTACTTATGGACATGAGGTAATTAATCTAGAAGGTTACTAATGGCACTGATTATGCCACATTATTAAACTAGAGATTATATGGGAATAACTTTACCTGTTACTTGGCATGATGAGATTCACTAATGAAGCTTGTATTCAATGGAATCACTACTCCAGTAGATGGTATAATTAGAAATCATTAACTATTACTATATATGCTTTGTAATCTCAATGTTGTAACCTTAGACACGATGGTTGTACTTCACCTATGTCCTAAGCTAAACATTGTTATAATGGGTTTCATTCATTCCATATTCCAGTACATGTAAACTAAGGTTAGCTCGGTATAAGCATGTAACCCTTTACACACTAGTCACAATCACGTAAGCTATTCACATAATATTTACTATGAATGTTTACAAGTAAGTGGAATAGTACTATCACAACTAGTTAACAAAGGTTGATATCAAGCAACAAAATATACACGTTATGTAAAAAGTAATACATATTCCATAATAAATCACACTCGATATACTAGTACTCTAAGTTGATACAATGGAGTTACTAGTACATATTCCATGTGATTCTCTTATTCCTTACCAGTCATCAAGCTATCATGTTCTTCTACTCGGAAGTGGTATTTATATCTCATTCATTTCAAATACTCTATTGAAAAATTATGGTTATTCTTATACTATGATATCCAAGGGATTACTGTAAAGAACCAATCCAGTCCTTATGACGGACATCCATTATAAATGGAATAAATAACTGTAATCCATATTGGACAAGAAAATATATTGAATAAGAATGTATATAATGAGATAAAATAGATAATGTATGATGAATAGATGTACAATGAGAGTGCCAAAATATATAGAGAACCTAAAGGCACATGTGGTGACCATCCATGAAAGGATGCATCCCTTAGACAATTAATAAATATTTATTATTATTATGATTATTTATGATTATTATCACTTAATATTATATATATATATATATAGTATGTTACATTGTCTTCCCCTTAAAAATGATTTGTCCTCAAATCATCATTAGAGAAGCAGCTATCTCTTGTTCTAACTCGAACTGACTTCTCATGATCTTTTTTTTTTTTGTAGTTGTGACACTTGACGAAAAAAAATGATATAATATTCGAATTTCTGAAGTAATATGTTGCATATTTTTGGAAGTGATCCATCCCAAATCTACTTTCATTGGAATTGTTTGATGATTGATTGTTCGGATATGATTTCTTATTTTAGGCTTCCATAGAAGTTGTTGATTTTGTCTTTGTTCTTTTTCAATGTTGTAGTTTAGTTGTTGGTAAGAAGAACATTGTTTATATTCCTCTTGACCTTGTTGTTGGTCATAATGACTCTTGTGATTAGGATGAAGATAAGCCACCCGAATCTCTTATGAATACTATTTATTGGATATTTCTTCAACTTTTTATGTTTCTGGCAATTCAATTGGATCAGTGTTTGTTTCTTTCTCCAAGGTTTGGATTTTTTGAACTAGAAGCTTCTATATTTCAATTGATTTAGTCATTGTTTCTTTGTGATCTATCTCTTCTTGTAAATACTTATTATCATGCTTTATATTTCTAATTTGTGTAAGTAAGTCTTGATTATGTCACCTTAAACATAAAATTTCTTCCTTATTTCCTGAATTTTCGTCTTCATTTTTTTTATTCCAAATTTTGTGTTATTTCCTTCTTTAAACTTTTAATTTGTGCAAGCAATTGTTGATTAAGTATTCTTAAGAGAGAGGTTTATTCATATTTTTCGGATAATTTCTTCTCATTCTTTATCTTCTTTATTTGTTCAACCAATCTTTATTTATGATTCTTTAAACGAAAATTCTCTTCATCTTTATCGGTTAATTTCTTAATGAGATCGTGATTAGATTGTTTCAACTTTTGATCCCTTTGTTTCTTATCTTTTGACACATTTATTTGTACCAATAACTTTTGGTTATGTTTTTTTAAGTAAGAAATGTCTTTGTCTTTTTCTAGTAATTTTCCCGAAAGATTTTGTTTTTGTCTCTCTTCTTGGTTTTTTAGCATTTGCTCCAACCAAACTTGAAATTGTAATTTTTTGTTGTGTTGTTGATAATGAATTAGTTGTTTCTCTAATTCTTTTAATTTCACTTGCCAATGTGTGTCACCTTGATTTTGTACTAAAGTAAAAAACATTTTACAATATGGACAAGGGCGAGTTCCATTCATAAGGCCCCTTTTATACTCTTCATCTTTTGCACAATAGGGACATTTTGCCAAAAATGTTTTCTTTGTATATGTCATAGTTCACTTCGTATTTGTCTTTTATAAATGATAAATGTATGAATTCCAAAAACCCACTTTTTAAAACAATCCATTTTTTTGCTTTTTATTTTACTTATGTTTTTTAATTATTACTCCTTTTAATATTTTGTTGGCGTTCGGAAGTCACTCCTGGATTGCTAGCAGGAGCAGAGCCTGAATCCCATCAGATTTAATGTCACGGTTTGTTTAAAGGGTGATTGAATGGAGAAAATACTCAAAACAACACAATTTCAACTCAGAAACTGGACTAGGCACGCATGAACGAGTGAGGTCTTGATAAACTACAAACAGTGAGTCGTAGTAAAGGGATGAGCAGGCGGAAGACTTGTGCAAGAAGGCGCAGTGGTCCACAATAAACATCAGGTTCATCACAGACTAAAGAAGAAGTGCATTCAAATGCAAAATCCTTTTACATTCAAACACATATACCAGAGAATACAAAGATGCCACAACAAATCCTTTATCGCAACAAAATTGTTAAGTCCATGTGAATCCTTCACTGTGAAACCTCCAGCAAAGATGAAACAAAGATGGAAAAGAGAGGAAACTGTTTGTTATAAACCAGGAAATCTCAAACACAGAGGCATAGCCAGGGAACCAGCGTATCGCTGAAACTATACAGTCGGGAGCTTAGCTCTACCATCGATGTTTACAAAAATGGCAAAAATGCCTACATATACTCAAAACTACAACAACAGCGGAATCAAGAAAATGCATTGAAGGCTTTGCGTCTGCATGGCTTCTGACACTCTGCAGCCGCAATCTTTGAATAACCGTGCATCTTATGGCAGACGCGATCGATCTTCTGACAGTTACATCGGCGAATTGACGTGCTTTTAATTCATTGTAGGACGCCCCCATTATGGCGGAGACGATGTCTAACCACCCTCAACCACCTCAATAACTGCTTCTTGGGATTGATAACGGCCCAGCCAACTCAGCACTTCGGGATCTAGATGACTTCTAGCGCTGCCACCTGGAATAACTGGATATCTTGAGAGACAGACATGGGGGCCAACGCGAAGGACATGGTGTATGGTAGGAGTGATGGCAACGGGGAGCACGTGGAAGGAGTGGCGAGGAGTGAGAGTGATGACAGAGAGGGGTGACAGAGGATGAACCATGGCGGAGGGCACCCAGGTAGATGGGGAGAATATGAGAGAACGAACCCGCCTTTGGGTGAGAAACGGATGAGGAAAGGGAGTGGGACGTCTGGCAGGAAGTGAGCGGATAGTGTGAGAAAGGAGAGCCACGAGGGCCACAGAGGAGAGGTGAGTGGATGACACACGGCAGCAGGGGAAAGGCGGAAGGAAGAATGAAATGACAGGAGGGGGGCCCACACTGGTTAAACACAGAGAAGCTGAGAGGAACGGAGCTACACGAGCGTCGTTGATTCGGGCGCTACAATCCTAGCCGTCAGGAAGCTGCACATGGGATCTCGGACCCCCCCCTCTGCTTAAAGTTAGAAAGGCGAGGGGGGTCTGAAATGCTCTTCATCGCCGTTGATCTGGGCACGCTAATCTGAACCGTNCCCCCCCCCCCCCTTGCTTAAAGGTCGAAAGGCAAGGGGGGTCTGAAATTCGCTGTGCGTCGTTGATCTGGGCGCGCAAATCTAGACCGCCCAGTCTTGTTTGTTGCTTACCATGGGCGCATTATCGCCCGAAACTTTGGACAAGTGGGTTTTAACCCATTCTTTTGATATCTAGACCCCTTAGCAAGAAATATCTCTAACATTTGGTTCCATGGGGGATAGAGTCGTCCCTGTGATGCTCTAAGAACTCTTTTGCAGACTTAGTGCCTTTGCTGTTGGGCTATGGAGTTATTTATTAGTCAAAGACAAAAAACAAAAACACAAAACAATATTTACAAAATTAACAAAACGAGCCGACTGTGGCTCACATAAAACATTTCTTTAAGAAATGCCCATTGACTGGGCCACTAAAAACTTCATTGCCTTCCATATCCTGCAACCTGTAAGTGTTATTGGAAAATACTTCAAGGATCTTGAAAGGCCTGAACCAGAGGGCATCAAATTTACTGTGTTTTCCCTTCTCCTGCCTGGGTGCATCCCACTTGAGCACCAGATCACCCTGCTCGAACTCTTTCTTCTTGTTCTTCCTGTCAAAAGCCTGCTTGATCTTTTGTTGATGATTGTAAGCTCTGTCCAGGACCTGCTCTCTGATCTGCTGCACTTCCACCATCTGATGAATCCTTCTGAGCATCAGATTAGGTTCCCCTTCATAGTCATGGAGAAGATATGCCACAGGCAAGGCAAGCTGAGTGGGGAAAACTACCTCAATCCCATAAACCAGCTGGAAGGGTGAGAGACCAAGGGATTTCTTCGTTGTCACTCGGTCGGCCCAAAGTGCAAATTTGAGCTTTGAGTCCCAGGCCCTTTTATTATCCTCTAATAACATTTTCATAAGCTTAATTAGACTTTTATTAGAGGACTCTGCCAGTCCGTTTCCCTGAGGATAGTAGGGAGTGGAGTGGATCAGTGAAATTCCAAACTGTTCACAAAACTTGATCAGAGGCTCCGACCGAAATGGGGAAGAGTTGTCAGTGATGATTTTGCTAGGGAAGCCGAACCTAGCGATGATGTCCTCCAGGAAGCTGATGATTACTTTGTGAGAAGTGCTTCTGGTAGGGACAGCTTCTATCCATTTAGTGAAGTAGCCAGTTGCTGTCAAAATCCATCGGTGCTGACCACTTGAGGGAGGATGAATTTCCCCAATAAAATCCAATCCCCACTGCTGAAAAGGAGCTAAGACCACCACAGGTTTCAATGGCAGGGACCTGAGCTGTCGCTTTCCTGAGAATTTCTGGCATTTGATGCAAGCTCTAATTTCCCTGCAGACATCAGGAAATAAGGTGGGCCAGTAGTACCCTGCTCGGAGGATCTTGTGAGCAGTGGTTTTCGAAAAATAATGGCCTCCACAGAGACCACTATGGAAATCATTCATAACCTTCTGGGCCTGCTGTGGGTCCAGACACATCAGTAATATCCCCTGGGGATCTTTCCAATACAGGGCTCGGCCAACAAGACAATACCTGACAGCCTTGAGCTTCAAAGCTCTTGCCTTGCTCTTTTCCATCCCATCAGRGGGCCTTAACTCCTGCAGGAAATATAAGATATCTTTGTACCAAGGACATGCTGCTAGTGGMAYAGTGCCTTGGAAACCATTGTTGGACGATTCATCTTGCTCCTGGATCAGATTGATTTCCAAGGCTTTATAATTGGATTCGGCCAGGAGTTTGGCCAAACCCTGCCCTTTTATTAGCTTGGTGGGCTTGATCTCTAAGTCAAATTCTAGGATCTTGGCGATCCATTTACTTCTTCTCCCGCCTATATCTGGCTGTATAAGAATGTCTTTCACAAAGGTTGAAGGGACATATGCAATGATCTTTGAGTGTAAGACATAGACCCTGAAATATTTGAGAGCTTTCACCAAGGCATAAGCCTGATTCTCCATGATCTCGTATCGGAGCTCTGCATCTCTCAGCGCCTTACTAAAGAAGGCAATGGGCTGCTCTTTCCCTTGATCATTTTTCTGCAACAGAACCGCTGCCACTGTGTCAAAGGAAGCAAAAGAAAATATTATAAAATCTTTAGAATAATTTGGACTGACTAGCACAGGAGCTTCGGTCAATGCTTTCTTTATTTGGTCAAAAGACTTCCTGGGTTCAGCAGTCCATTTTATTTCATGGCCCTTCCTGAGCATGGTTGTGATATGTTTCACCAATTCAACAAAATTTGAAACGAACCTCCTCAGGAAATTAATCCTTCCCAAAAATGCTTGGACCTCCTTTTTAGATCTAGGAAGTGACAGAGCCTGAATTGCTTCCACTCTGTCAGGATCAATTCTTACTCCCTCTGCTGAGACTATATGGCCTAACAGCTTCCCCTCTTGCATAGCAAACAATGATTTCTTGGGATTCAGGGAAAGGCCAAACCTGCGGCACTTAAGGAAAACCCTCTTCAAGTGGGAGTGGTGCTCAATATCAGTCTTGGAGAAGACTGTTATGTCATCTAAGTATATTACCACGAACTTATCTTTTTCCCCGATGAAGGCTATGTCCATGGATCGTTGAAATGTTTCTCCCGTGTTCATCAGCCCGAATGGCATCTTGGCATACATGAATGTGCCCCAAGGCGTGGTGAAGGCTGTATTTTCTCTGTCTTCTGGCATGACTGATATCTGATTATAGTTAGAAAATCCATCAATCATGGATATCCTAGATGCACCAGTGACCCTCTGCAATATATGCTCCATGTTGGGCAAGGGGTAATTGTCCTTCCTTGAACTCCTGTTCAAATTCCTGAAATCGACACAGAGTCTGATTTCTCTGTTCTTATTTCTCACTGGGACCAAGTTGGCTACCCAGCTGGAGTATCTCAAGGGGACTATGATTTGGGCATCCAGCAGCTTTTTTACCTCCCTCTCCATGACAGGCAACAACGTAGGATTTATCTGTCTCAGCTTCTGCTTGAAAGGCCTAGCCTCCTCCTTCAGTGGGATCTTGTGCTCAATGACTGACGTGTCATATGTCTTGAGGTCTTGGTAGGTCCAGGCGAACACATCAGTAAACTCCTTCAGCAAATCAGTATACCTGATTCTCTGCTCCTCAGTCAAACTCTTTGACAACTTGACAAACTTGGGCTCCTCTGATGTGCCTATGTTGCATTCAGTCGTATCAGCATCATCACCTGCAATTCGGCCCTTTACAGGCACATCATTCCCATCGAACAATATTTCTAGTGGGATCAACCCTCATGGTATATGATTGCTCGGCAGTTGAATGATCTGATGGTCGGCAACTTTATTCAACAACTCCTCAGGGTGGTGATCAGGCTCCTCGTTAGGGTCCTGGTCCTTGTCTATATGCAATGCAGATAAGTCATCGATGGATTGGAGGAACTTCTCAATCTCCTGATCATCTTCAAATACCCTCCAATGTTTGACATTGTCTGGTACAGAGGGTCTGTATCTTATTTCCACCTCCGATCTGTCAGTGGGCAGTGCAGGAGCTTCAAACAGACTAGTTGAGAAGGCTTGAAAGTCGGCTGGAGCATTTTCTTCCCGTGGAATGAAATAAATGTTAAAAGCCAGGAAGAAACTATCAATTAGATCCCATACCTCGTTCCTGTAATTTTTTAGGCGGGGGTGCTTGGTCTGATAGACATTTTTGACCTGCTGGACAACTAGTTCTGCATCCCCGAACACAGCTATCTCCCTGATTCCCATTTCTTTTGCAGCTCTCAATCCTAGAACTAGAGCCTCATATTCTGCCACGTTATTGGTGACTTCAAATTCCATCTTGTATGATAGTGATATGGTTTCCTGAGAAGGAGACTTGAATACCACTCCGGCACCTGCTTTTATACTGGAAGAAACTCCATCAAAGAACATCTTCCAAACGGAGGTGGTTGAAGGGGGAATCCCCTGATCAAGACCGAGCTGATTTCTGATCTGCAAGGGGGTCTCAGGCTCATCAGTGAACTGCAATAAGCTAGATCCCAAGTCAGTGTCCAAGGCATAGATGGGATGATTAGAGGGGTTTGCTTCATCACTGACTATGTAAGCTAGTTGGGCCTCTCTATACAATATTCTATGTTCCCCCCCAAAGACTGGGATGGTGGCATATGTGAGATCCATCTGTAACATCCCTCCAAGTCTCTTGATCCAAGACCTTGACAACAGCATGCCAAACTTGGGGGGAACATCAGCTACCACTATATCCATAACCATACTTTTCATGGGTAGCTGAAACAGGGAAACCACAAGGTCCTTGATGACTCCCAGACACTGTACCCTCCTGGAGTCGAAAGAATAGAGGTCATGATAGGCTCTGGTGACTTCTAATCCTAGTTCTTCCATGACGGATTTAGGCATGAGGTTGTGGGAGGCCCCTGAATCCATCAAGCAATTATGAAGCACCTTGTCGTGTATGTTCAGGGAGGTGTAGAAGGGAGGGGACGAATCATCTCTATATTCTACCATGGGACCTAAGACCACTGTAGGCCTTTCATCTTGGAGGTTTATGCAGTCTGTGGAAGGGCCAGAGGCTTCAGATTTTAACAGGTCGGAGAAGCATTTTTTGAATTCCCCATGTTTGATTAACTCAATGAGGGGCACAGGGATTCTGATCTTTTGGATTTCATGCTCAAAATTAAAGGAATATGTGAGCTTTGGAATTTATCTGATCTCAGGAGCATGAATTTGAATGATGGGGGAGAGAGGCTGGGCCTTCTTACCTTTATGGTTGTCTGGTACTTCGTCAGCAGGCTTCTGTGCTCTAGTGGATGACTCAGGAACGTCAGGGGTTGTTGCCCGCTTGTTTGATCTTAGGTTATACCTGCCTCGGCCACTGCCAGCTTTGTCTGCTTTGCTGAGTTCATGGAGCTGACCATCCATGAGAGACTCTTCATATGCTGATTTGGTCAGATGGGGGAAAGGAGGAGTGACTTCAACTGAGTGGATTTCAGGCTCGGGCTCATTTGGTTGCCTTTCTTCTTCATCAGTCATGAAATTGTTCTGGAAGGGAGCCTGGATCCTTTGGTCATCCTTATCTCTTTCCTTCTCTTTATACATAGTTGGAGGAGCAAAATTGTTTGGTCTTCTGAAACCTCCTTTGTTCTTGGTATGCTGGGGGCCTTTGCTCATTTGTTTTCTTTCCATCTTTAATCTTTCCATCTCTTCTTTCAGCATGTTCAACAGCTGGGTCAGCTCATTCACTTGAGGGTGGGGAACTGATAGGTTGGAGATGTTGGAGCCAGAAACCGAGGCTTCTGACTTCCCTTTTCTTCTGTTTGTGTCAGCCTGGTTCCTCAGTCTGTCTGCTGCTAATATATTAGATTCCACTTCTATAGCTGCATCTTGCATCTGAGATAATGAGGTGGCTCTCCTTTCCCTTAATACGAGACAGAAATCAGGATCGAATGCACTAGCATATGAAATTTGAGTAGAAGCTTCAGAAGGTTTTATCTCTGCAGGAATCTTGTTATACATTTTATTGAATCTTTTGGAGAAGTCAGAGATTGACTCTCCTTCCTGCTTTTTCAAGGACCCAAACTCAGTCATGTAATATATGTAATATTTTATATCCCCCCACTGTCTGAGGAAAACATTATCCAGAGCCTCAATACCAACAATAGATCCAAGGGCCAGACCCCTGAACCACTTCCTTACTTCACCATCCAGGCTCTGGACGAAGACCCTCATCCAAACATCTTCATTCTCAATATTTAGGTTGTCTGCATAGCTGTAGAAGGAATACAGGTGCTCTTCAGCAATGACATCTCCCTCACCACTGAACTTGGGCATGTATTTCAGATAGTCTCCAGCAGGGAGAGGGTTCAAGGGCTGAGGAAGAATCAAAGGAGCATATCTAGCAATGATTATGGCATCCATTCTGTTTGGAGGGGGATTAACACCAGCCATAGGGATGTTGAGTGGAGGGGAACTCGGAGGAGATGGAGTATGAACAGGTGAGGAAGGAGAAGAGGTCCTCACAGGAGATGACGGGGGAAACAGAGAGAAGTCTAAGGGACTCGAGTGTGCAGGTGTTTCTCTCTGTGCAGCAGTAGTAATCAAAGGAGGAGTAGTAAAACCTCTCGAGAGGGGAGTAACAAGGTTCTCTCCTTCTAACACTAGACCAGGAGGGGAAAACTCAGCAGGAACACTCCCAAAGTTCAGAAAATGGGAAACTTCAGAGGAAGGACAACCATGAAACTGAGAAACTGGAAAAGGAGTTCTTATAGAAGGGGAGGGCATATTACCTTTTTCATCGACAGAAACTTCTTTCACAGCTCTCTTTCCTTTTCTGCGCACCGCTTCCAGGTCTTCTTCCGGAGTGGCCAAAGGCAAATGTGGATTCGACCTTGTATGTCTACCTCTCGAAGCCACAGCTGATAGAACAGGTTCTCCCCAGCCGAGTCGTCACAGTGGAGTCACCAGGTGCACAGTAGCAATATTCAAGTTCTGATATCCGATGCACCTTCAGAAATCAGTTAGTCGTTGTCGTTTTGCCCAGGGAAAATCTTCAACTTCGTCCCCGGCAACGACGCTAGAAATGTTGGTGTTCCAAAGTCACTCCTGGATTTCTAGCAGGAGCAAAGCCCGAAGCCCATCAGATTTAATGTCACGGTTTGTTTAAAGGGTGATCGAATGGAGAAAATACTCAAAATAGCACAATTTCAACTCAGAAACTGGACCAGGCACGCATGAACGAGTGAGGTCCTGATAAACTCCAAACAGTGATTCATAGTAAAGGGATGAGCAGGTGGAAGACTTGTGCAAGAAGGCATAGTGGTCCATAATAAACATCAGGTTCATCACAGACTAAAGAAGAAGTGCATTCAAATGCAAAATCCTTTTACATTCAAACACATATACCAGAGAACACAAAGATGCCACAACAAATCCTTTATCGCAACAAGATTGTTAAGTCCACGTGAATCCTTCACTGTGAACCCTCCAGCAAAGACGAAACAAAAATGGAAAAGAGAGGAAACTGTTTGTTATAAACCAAGAAATCTCAAACACAGAGGCATAGCCAGGGAACCAGAGTATCGCTGAAACTATACAGTCGGGAGCTTAGCTCTACCATCAATGTTTACAAAAATGGAAAAAATGCCTACATATACTCAAAACTACAACAACAGCGGAATCAAGAAAATGCATTGAAGGCTTTGCATCTGCATGGCTTCTGACACTCTGCAGCCGCAATCTTTGAATAACCGTGCATCTTATGGCATACGCGATCAATCTTCTGACAGTTACATCGGTGAATCGACGTGCTTTTAATTCATTGTAGGACGCCCCCATTATGGCGGAGACGATGTCTAACCACCCTCAACCGCCTCAATAACTGCTTCTTGGGATTGATAACGGCCCAGCCAACTCAGCACTTCGGGATCTGGATGACTTCTAGCGCTGCCACCTGGAATAACTGGATATCTTGAGAGACAGACATGGGGGCCAGCGTGGAGGACATGGTGTATGGTAGGAGTGATGGCAACGGGGAGCATGTGGAAGGAGTTGCGAGGAGTGAGAGTGATGACAAAGAGGGGTGATAGAGGATGAACCATGGCGAAGGGCACCCAGGTAGATGGGGAGAAGACGAGAGAACGAACCCGCCTTTGGGTGAGAAACGAATGAGGAAAGGGAGTGGGATGCGTGGCAGGAAGTGAGCGGATAGTGTGAGAAAGGAGAGCCACGAGGGCCACAGAGGAGAGGTGAGTGGATGACACATGGTAGCAGGGGAAAGGCGGAAGGAAGAATGAAATGACAGGAGGGGGGCCCACACTGGTTAAACACAGAGCAGCTGAGAGGAACGGAGCTACACGAGCGCCGTTGATTCGGGCGCTACGATCCTGGCTGTCGAGAAGCTGCACATGGGATCTCGGACCCCCCCCCTCCGCTTAAAGTTAGAAAGGCAAAGGGGGTCTGAAATGCTCTTCATCACCGTTGATCCAGGCGCGCTAATCTGAACTGTCGGAGAGTTGCGCCCCTGATCTCGGACCCCCCCCCTTGCTTAAAGGTCGAAAGGCAAGGGGGGTCCGAAATTCGCTGTGCGTCGTTGATCTGGGCGCGCAAATCTGGACCGCCCAGTCTTGTTTGTTGCTTACCATGGGCGCATTATCGCCCAAAACTTTGGACAAGTGGGTTTTAACCCATTCTTTTGATATCTAGACCCCTTAGCAAGAAATATCACTAACATATTCTTTTCACCTTATTTTCTTTAAAAAATTTGACTTAATCCTTTTTAAACTTTATAAAAAGTACATTATAAATCCCTTTTATACTCTTGACTATTTGTTAGCGGCGGTTAGGGCTCAACAAACACAACCCTAAGTTTTTTGAAATACTTATGTAGAGGTAAATACACACACACATATATATTATACATGGTATGGATTACCATGGGCCAATGGTTTTCCAAAACCATGGGATGGTAAATCTCCAAAGGTAAAATAAAATATTCACTTTTTCTCTTCTTTGAAAATTTTTCTTTTAAATTACTTTTTCTCACTTGTAAATGACAACCAACTTAAATAATGCCAAATATAGAATATTTCCTTAGAAATTCTTGGTGTGCACTTATACTTATTCACGTGCACCATAAGAAAACCTTTTCTTTTTTTCTTTTCTTTTCTTTTTTTTCTTTTTATGGTTTTTCTTTTTTATTTTTTCTTAACTTCAAATGGACAAAGGCCAGGTTTTGGTCAAAGAATGAAGTTCCAAAAACTTGAAAATTTGAGTGGCCAAAGGCCTACAGTGACGTTGCCAAGGGAAACAAAATTTTGATCACAGGTCTGGCAGCCAAAGGCTGGGATCAAACTTTCTCTGATACCAATATAAAGAACCAATCTGGTTCATACGGTGAACATCCATCATAAATGGAATAAATAACTGTAATTCATACTAGACAAGAAAATATATTGAATAAGAATGTATATAATGAGATAAAATATATAATATATGATGAATAGATGTACAATGAGAGTTCCAAAATATATAGAGAACCTAAAGGCACATGTGGTGACCATCCATGAAAGGATGCATCCCTTAGACAATTAATAACTATTTATTATTATTATGATTATTTATGATTATTATTGTTAGGACCTAGAAATGTCCCTTTTTCACTATATCTTTTACCCTTTCAAATTTATCATTCCTATGATAAATGCCTATTTTAATACTGCCAAGACCCTTTTTCCTAAGGTATGATTCATTAATATTGCTTTGATATTCTTATTCATTTAACACGTTTGATTGGTAGTATTTCTCATATTTTACCCATAAATGTGCAACTAATGATCAAAATGTGTAGAACAACCAAGACTTAAAGAAAGATTGTTGTTGTTACACCAATTGTTATAGTTGTGTGATAGTCTTGCATGTTGTTACACGACTACATCAACTGTGCACCTTTCCTGGAAGCTTTCACACTTGCTGCAAAAGACGCCCACTTATCCTGGAAGTTGTTACACCGACTGCAACATATGTGCACCAATCTTAAAAGATGTTACACTTGCTACAACAGATGGCCACCGGTCCTGAAATCCGAATCCTGAAGAATGATCCTCTTCTGTTACACATTTTGGCTCACGCTGATTCTTTGTCCAAATTTGATGAATATTATAGATCTTTTGTATCTTATGAACAGCTTGGGAATCTAGGATTCTCAAGGTTGTTCTGAGTCCATTTTGAACTAAATGACTCTGACTTTAAATAACAGAGCTTTTGGTAATAAAAAAGGATGGAGATTAGCTGTGGAATTGTGAAGTAAAGTGAAGCAACTTGTAATTGAACAATTTTGGCAATTTTAATAAAGAAGGTGACTTGAGTTTCTCCAACATACTGTTATCTCTTTGAGTGGATTCAGTGAGAAGGAAAGGGCCCACCTTCCTCACAGACTCCCCTTTGTTTTTTTGTTTTAGATTAGCTACTTTGATTTATTTTGATAACCTCTTAGCATTCTTAGATCATAATCATTTTTACAGTTCAGTTCCTTTCTATCAAATGCACATCAGTGTGTCTCATGAGAATCATAAGTCAAGTGTTGTATACTGCTGGAGAATTGTCTTTCTGCACTAGATAAAACTTTGCTTTCAACAATAAGTAATTAGAAGTGTGAATTTACTCCTTGCAACTAAAGTAGATTTCCTTTCTGCAAGGTTAAAATAGAAAATCAGAATAAGATAGATAATACAGGATTCTTATACACTCATCAATATAGATTTCAATTAAGCAAGTGTGATTTCAATCCTGAAACAGTAGATTAGAACTCCAATTGTGTCAACAACTTGTGCTAGTTTTTAGTTTTCCAAAACTCTGTTTTCTTTCAATACTGCAACTTGATTAACATTTATTTTCATCAATATAGCATAGATTGTGCACAATTATCTTGCAAATAACAAAACTTCCCTAGGTTTGACAATTTAAATTGAACACCTTAATTATCTATATATTTAGGCAATTAAAGTGCCCAAAATTTGGGTATCGTTATCGGGGAAGATAATTATATATTTTTGTAAGCACATTAGTTTTCTTTTCTTAGGAATGAATAAGTCTGCATGAATTTAGGAACAAGAGGATGTATTCCAAAAAATATTAACCCTACAGGTACCAGAGGACGTGGAGGAAGGAACCCTGCATTGGGAAGACCAACCTTTGTTGATGATATTATAGCCAGAGAAGATTCTTCTTTAGAATCTATCTTTCGCCCTTCAAATCCTCCAAGGAGACAAATTCCTCAATCATCAAAACTACCCTAGTTGGAAACATTGCTTTCATCAAGGGCTGAAGCTGAAAGTTTGTCACCAACAAATCAGAAAGCAACGCTGGGAATATTGAAGATCTAGGATGTATAGCTCAGCCAAGAGAAAGACCAGAAGAAGTTGGTTATCATATTAACAGACAGATAGTCACTAAGGAGGAGTGGGACGCTTATCGGATGGAGTGGAACGAGAGATCAGCCATGGAAATCAAGGAGATAATGAAGAGGAGTTAAACCAAGAGGATCCACAGAACAATGAAGATAAGGTAAATGATGAAAATACTATCTCTACCCTGGTTTTTCCTATTATTAATATTCCTACAAGGGGATAACTACTATGAAGAACATACCACTTTCATCCCTACCAAATTTCCATGGATTGTCTACTGAGGATCCAGATGAGTTTCTATTTGAATTTGATATTATGTGTAGAAGCTATGACTACACTACTACTGCGCAGAAACTTAAACTATTTCCAGCCACATTGAAGGGAAATGCATTAAGATGGTTCATGAGCCTTGTAGGAGAGAATCTCTCAACATGGGTACAGATGACACAGCCTTTCCTGAACAAGTACCAAGACTACTGTCAAACAAGGGAACAAAGGGAGGAACTGTTCAAGATGTCTTAGAAAGAGGATGAGACCCTTGAAGATTTTGTAGAGTGACTCCAGTACAATCTACAAAGGTCTGGACATCCGGATGTAAGTAAGGACATTTTGAAAACTATTTTGCTAAAAGGGGTTAGAGATGATTGTTTAGACATGTTGAATATGCTTGGCAAGGGAGATATATATAAGGAATCCTATGAAGACATTGTAAATATATGCAAGAGATGTTCTCGAGAAACTACAAGCAATAAGTCAGTTACCAAGGATACCAATTTTTCAAGGGTACAAAAATCAGCCAATGGAGGGGCAACAAGAGCATAAATAGGTAATCTATTAGAAGATTTCAAAACGGAAATGATTGAATCTTTTTCTTCACAAATTGATACTCTGCAGATTAAAAAAAAAAAAAAAGCATAAAAGGCATTGTCCATTTTCTGTCCAAAGTGAAAAGACAAATATCCAAAAAGGGAATGCCCACTGAACAGTGTTCAGGTATGTCTTATTTGTGAATTGGATCATCCTACTGACAAATGTCCCTCTTTACCAGGTGTAAAAGCATCAATGAAGGAGACTAATGAATAAGTAGAGGTTGCCTATATAATTACACAAAGAAGACAATGGCATCCAGGAGGCCAAGGTATGAACTCTCAATTCTCTCCTACAACACTTAATTATTGGAACAATCAGCTACCTTATGGCCATATGAATGCTCCCCCTCCAAATCCAATTCTCCCTCCTTATCAGGATTCCCAATGCATGGTTACCTATGCCCCAACAATAGAGTCACCATGGGAAATGGAACCCATATTAGAGAGGCCCTCAACAAAATCTTAGCTATCAAAACCATCAACCAAACCTCTATCAACAACAGTTCCAACCCCAATAACAACAACAACAATTTCAATTACCTCCCAATGCCCAACAGAATAATCCTCCCTTACGGCCTCATATGACTGTGAAACCTAACCCAAACACAAATAATAAGGTCATTCAGAATATTGATATATATAATGTGCCAGATCTGTCTATTACTCCTATGCCTTATGATGAGATAAAATTAAGATCAGGGAGAATAGTCGAGCCCATAATTGAAGATGCTCCATCTTCAGAATCAGACAAGGAATCAAGAGAAAAACCATCTGCTGATACATAAGAAATTGACTAACCTATTAAATAATCAACATACCCCATTCCCTGAAAGATTGGAAATTACCATAACTATGGAATTACCATCCTTCAATTTCTTAGGAGAATTGCAAAACCTGCATGTTAACATTTCACTATTGCAAGCGATTAGAGATGTCCCTATTTATGCCAATATTGTGAGAGATATTTGTATCAAAAGACCTGGAAGGAAACCTAGGGACCCCCTCACAGTGCATGTAGTGTGGGACTTGTCTAAACTGATGTTAGGCAAAACCCCACCCATTAAATATGGTGACCCGGGAAATCCTACAGTCATTGTCAAAATTGGCCAAACACCTATTCCCTATGTGTTAGTTGACTTAGGGGTAGCAATTAATATTATTCCAATAGAAACTACAAAATTGCTGCAACTTAGAATGCAAGTTCAACCTACTCCTACTGTTTAGAATTAGTTGATCGTTCCACCATCAGACCAAAAGGAGTAATCGATGATTTAGTCATTTCAGTTGATTCATGGGAGTATCTTGCTAATTTTGTCATTTTGCAACCCATAACCCCTCTGGGGGGCCACCCTCTAATCCTAGGAAGACCATGGTTAGCTACAAATGATGCCTTCATTGCTTGTAGATCTGGTTCCATGACCATCTTTGATGGTTATGACATGAAAAAAATTACCCTGTATCCTCATGCTACACCCAGTATGGAACCCGAAAATTCTTTATGGATGGACATTGAAGATGAAATTTATCTGCCTGTGTTAACCATAGGAAAAGCACTAAGTTTCAAAGATGAGGTAGAGGATGAGTTAATCAATTGTTTTATCTGTGACCCCTCTATCATTACACAAAACATGCACCACCGATTGACTGGAATCTTTGACCCTATTGCCCAGGAAGAGATGAGCCCATAAATGTTCTCTGAAACTGTTGTAAATCAAATCGATTAAGCTGTAACAACAAATGATATAACAACAAATGTTGAAATAGAAACAACTGAATTATTTCCCAAATTCAGTTCTAAGAGTGTCACTATAGAAATCGAACCTGGAAAAACCCTGAACATCAATTCCGATTTATCTATTGTTGAAACTCGTCGATTGATGAAATTACTAATTGAACATAATGAGGCATTTGCCTTGGATTACATGGATATGAAAGGAATTTCTTCTGAATTATGCACCCACCATATATGCATCAAGGAAGAATGTTGACCCATTTTCCAACCCCAAAGGAGGATGAACCCTAATCTTAAAGAAATAGTTAAAGAGGAACTCCAGAAACTTCTCAATGTTGGATTCATCTATCCTATATCAGAAAGCAAGTGGGTTTCACCTTTGGTTATTGTACCTAAAAATAATGGTAAGTGGAGAGTGTGTGTGGACTATAGAGCCCTGAATAATTCCTACTGAGTTAAATTATACAGTTACTAAAAGAGAATTCTTGGCAATAGTTTATGTAATCAATATACTCAGGCATTATGTCACTAATTATCCTACCTTTATTCATACTGATCATACAACAATTAAATATCTGATGAATAAACCTATTACTAATGCTAGAGTAACAAGATGGTTGCTATTACTTCAATAATTTGACATCACTATAGTAGATAGACCAGGGAAAGAAAATGTGGTTGCTGATTTTCTCTCAAGACTACATATAACTAATGATAATTCACCATTAGATGATTCCTTTCTAGATGAACATTTTTTTGTCGTATATGCTCACTCACCTTGGTATGAAAACATTGTTAATTACTTGGTTGTAGGGAAGGTACCTCCACATCTATCCCTAATAGAAAGAAGGAAAATCATTCAGAAGAGTGCTCGATATAGTTGGATAGAAGGATACCTTTTTTACACAGGTCTGGATCAAGAAATCAGGCAATGTGTGAGGGATGACGAAGTTTATGAGCTTCTCAAAGATTTCCATGATGGCCCTTGTGGGGTTCATTTTGATGATAAAAGGACTAGACATAAAATTTTAAGGATGGGCTATTTTTGGCCCACCATATTTCAAGATGCCAAGAAGTATGTCCAGGCCTGTGACAGTTGCCAATGAATGGGTCAGCCAAATCATAGGGATGAGATGCCTCTCTAACCTCAAGTAGTGTTAGATCATTTTGAGAGATGAGCCATGGATTTTGTAGGGCCCATTAACCCACCTTCTAATCAGAAAGTTTATATATTGGTCTGTACAGATTACAGACCAAGTGGGTGGAGGCAAAAGCATTCATCAGGGCCTCAGAAGAAGTTGTCTTAGCATTCTTGTTTGAAGATATATTTGTTAGGTTTGGAATTCACAAAGAATTAATAACTGATGGAGGACCCCCTTTCACATCACATAAGTTTGAAGCCCTACTCAATCAATATCATGTTTTACATATAAAAACTTCTCCATACCATCCACAAGGTTATGGCCAGGTAGAAAGTACCAACAAATTCATAGAAGCTATTCTTACTAAGATAGTGAGAGAACAACGTAGGGATTGGTCTGACAGATTGCATGAATCTCTATGGGCTTATCGAACTACTTGGAGGAACACAACTGGGTTTTCTCCTTATGAGCTTGTATATGGAAAAAGGCTTGTTTTTCCCATTGAATTTGAAATCAAAACCTTAAGAACTGCATCAGCAGTCGACCTTGACTTGACTATGGCATAGAAGGCCAGACTGCAACAACTCAATGAGCTTGGTGAAAATCATTTGGACACTATTCATCAAACCACAGTGATTCAATAGTAGAGAACAAAATGGCATGACCGAGTCATCAAGAAGAAATTATTCCAAAAAGGGGATTGGGCTCTATTGTATGATTCATGCTTTAAATAATTTCAAGGTAAGATATGTGCACGATGGCTTGGACCTTACGAGGTAGACATTGTTTTTCCCAATGGGACAATCGGGTTAATCACTATTGACAGATCTAATACACAATTATATACAAATGGTCATCACTTGCGCCTGTATCAGCATCCACTTTCCAAGGAAGAATTTAAAACACGATGTACCGCTGATACAGATTACCAATTTTTAAATGGAATGGAACCTGCTCCTTCCCCTTCTGAACTTTAGGACATTTTGTTTTCAAATAAAATTTTGTATATAAATAAGTTGTGCAAATTTGAAATTTTCTGATTTTTCTTCACGCATTTTCATTTCTCTATTATCTAATAAATTTATCTTAGAAAGGTATCAGGTAGTTGCTTGTGTGCAGATAAACTGAAGAACAACAAGGTAGATTACAGTGGAAGACGCCAAAGGAATAGTTTTTGGAAGTTGAAAAACTTCCTAAAAACTAAGTATTTCTTTGTTCGGGCCGATTTACATATTGTTACACCCTTTGGCCGATTTACATGTTGTTACACCCCTTTTGGCTGATTTCCATGCTATTACACACTTTAGCCGATTTACATGTTGTTACACCCTTTTGGACGGTTTACATGTTGTTACACCCCTTTTTGTTGATTTCCATGTTGCTACACCCTTTGGCCAATTTACATGTTGCTACACCCTTTTGGCCGATTTTCATGCTTTACACCTATTCCTGACTCTTTTTCCCTACATGTTGTTACACACTTTTATGACAAATTGGCCAGTTTACATACTGCTACACCTAGTGCCGCAATTCAACCAAAATATATGTTGATATACCTACTACTATTTTTCATTTTGGCTAGTTTCTACATTGCTTCACCACCTTCTTAGCATTTCTGCCATTTCTACATACAACAACATTGTTGTTTTGTCAAGATTTCCGCCATTTTTGAAAAATTACTTTATGCTCTCTCTATCCCACAAGAGCCACTTCATCATTACTTAAACTCCACATCTGCATATTTTCAACGGTTTGACCATAGATATGACTCCACTTATGCTCCACTTGTCATATCATCATTTCTCACGTTCAGGAGTCATATCTCATTATTATAGCCACTCTGCACTGATCAAATAGCGGTTGGATAGTGTAGTTACTCCGAGAGATAAGTTTGATAGGTAAGTTATGAGGTACATTGTTAATGTTACGTGTCTAATTGATATGGATATGAAAGCATTCTTTCATGACTATCTGACTGATTGTCTTAATCCGTTAAATTGCGAGCCAATAAGATTAGTTGGGGGGGGGACAAAAATCCACGTCGACTTAACCGCAAAATTCTTTTTATATTTTACCTTTTCCACCTTCTTATTTTTGCTGTGACACTGCGTTCTTCATGAAAAACCATGATTGACTTGCTCTGTCTCTGTTTTAGGTGTTGATTTCTCCTCCTAATTTACTGTCTAATACAAACACAACATCATGGGAGGAATGCCTGTAAGATATGAGCCAGAAAATATCAATACATTGTTGTTGCACCCAGATGTTTGTCAAATATTTCTGCAGGCTAGTTGGATTCCCTATTTAAGAAGCTACAAGGATTTAATGAAGTAGAAATATTACAGTTCAGTCAGAATCTTGTAGACAACTATTTAATGGTGCATGGAGTGTGAATTCCAGTGAAAGAAGAGAGAATAGCGGTTGTGATAGGATTGGCGACCAGAGGAGTCAAATGTTTTAACAAGAAATCGCATCTTCCCGATGCACATAAGGGTTTTCTCATGGGCAATGAGCGAGTATAGACCAAAGGCCGAGGTCCAGATGTCAGTTCCTTACCAGATCCATGGGGGAAGGTATAAGAATTCTTAAAAAGGTACATTGCATGTGAAGGGAGATATCAAGTTGTTTATTTTTCTGATTTTGTTCTACTATCACATTTGTGACATCAGAAGCTAATCAACATACCTTACTACCTACTTCAATCCCTACATAATATGGCTCACTTTGTTAAGAAATCCAAGAACCCCATGAATTGTCTTTCAAATCATAGACTAATAGGATTGTTGATTCATAATGGAATGGGAATTCCTAATGACTCATTACCTAAGCCAATTCATGTGCCTGTTGTTACAGCCAACCCAAAACAATCAAATCATGTACCCTCAACTACACAAACAATTAACACCTCGACTGTAACTGCCTGCAAGTCAACTCCGAACACCAAATGCAAAATCTGAGGCAACTCTCACACTGCTCAAAAATGCCTTGATAGTATTGAACCAGAATAGCTAAAACCTCTACCTTCAGTGGTGGTTGAGCCAGTAGTCGATAGTGAAATCCCTAGACCAAATCATGAGCCTCAACCCTTTGCTGTAATAGTCGTTGTTCAGGAACTCTCTCGGACCCTTCAAGATAAAAAAAGGAAATTTCTTTCTTCTGTCTCTACACTACCCAGGACAAGAACTAGGTCAGAGAGATCCACTATAATAGAAGCTCCATCATCCACTACAACTGCAAGTACCTCGATTCCTTCTCCTGTGGCACTAGAAACAACTCAAAATCCACTTGTTTTTGTAACAACAGCACCAATATCTACTGTATCTGCCAATGAATCAATTCAGCTAGCCAAACGTCAATCTAGATGAGAATCTTAGAAGAGAATCAACAGAAGCAACTCTCCTAGTGTTTCAATAGTAGTTCATACCCTTATTATCACTACTACTAAATTGCCTCAGAAAATCAAACCTAAGCCTACAAGAAAATCTAAGAGGGGCATCAACAGGGTTGTACCAGATGTTGCCACAAAGTGTCTTGAGTCTGCTCATACTCAGACCCTACCAGAATTTATGGAGGTACATATTCCAGGTTTCGCCTTGTGCAAGGAATTTCAGGCTACCATTTTATCATTACAAGAGGAATGTACATGAGTTACGGAAGAATCATCAGCTCCACTTGATGATTTTGTGCATCCCTCGATGACTAATGAAGTATAGGTTATACCAAACCCTAGAATTCTATAATTTCCCCCTTGTATAGTTTTTGAAGAACACCCTCTTTCTTCTTGTCATATTGTTGAATAACACCCTTCCTCTCCAAAGCCCACGAAAAATAAAGACAATGTTTTTGTCTCTACTTTACCTAGGAGGAGAACTCGGTCAACAAGGTCTACTATAGCAGCAATGGGATGGAAGGATATGGAACATGCAATACCTATTCTTCGTCCATTACCCTCCATTATTACAGAGACTACTACACAAGAACCATTCCCCTCAGATGACATGGTTGTTACACAAGAACTAGCTTCCCAGGAAGAGACTGTTCATCAAGATACCACCATCCCTAACTTAGTTGTTACACAAGAACCAACTATCTAGGAAAAGACTATTTCATAAGAATTAGTCAGGCCAGAATCAACTATTGCACCTGAACAAGTCCTGGGTGTATCTGGCACACAAGAACCAGTTACACAAACTTGCAAGGTTGTGCCACTTGCTCAATTTTTTGCTCAAATTGAGATGAATATCCAGGACACAACAAATTCCAGGATTACTAAACTATTAAAGGAAAATGGCAGCCTCAAAGTAGAGTTGGCTTCCTTAAGGAATGACTTATAGGTGGCTCATCAGAACAATCTAGAGGGGATAGCCTTAGACATATTATCACTTAGAAAAGTTGTTATGGACCAACATAGAGAGCTCATGTTCTTTGAATGTGGTAATATCTATTTTGAGGCAGGCTATAAAGTAGTAAAAGTACCAGTCACTGGCCAGCTTGAAGAACCAGTCAACCTCTCAGTTAGGACAGAATTTGACCTTATTGCTCCACAAGAACCAGTAAGAAAGAGGAGATCTCTACATAATAGAGTAGTTGTTGGTTCACCAGCAACTCAAACACTAGAACCTATGTTGCACTCTATTCTTAAATACAAGGTAAGAAGGACATTTTTTTGAGCTAACAGATATAGGGGGTACACATAGTTTTGCATACAAGCACTTAAGAAATTGTCTTAGCAGTTTACATGGGAGGAGTCATCTCCCTACTTTAGATTTAGTGAAAGGTTTGAAAGTGTTTTTTCATGAGGACATCCAATGTATTCAATTAGGGGGCATGTTAGGACCCAAAAATGTCCCTTTTTCACTATATCTTTTACCCTTTCAAACTTATCATTCATATGCTAAATGGCTATTTTAATACTGCCAAGACCCTTTTTCCTAAGGTATGAGTCATTAATCTTTCTTTGATATTCTTATTCATTTAACACATTTGATTGGTAGTATTTCTCATATTTTACCCATAAATGTGCAACTAATGATCAAAATGTGTAGAACAACCAAGAATTAAAGAAAGACCATTGTTGTTACACCAATTGTTACAGTTGTGTGCTAGTCTTTCATGATGTTACATGACTACAAAAACTACGCACCTTTCCTGGAAGCTATCACACTTGCTGCAACAGACGCCCACTTATCTTGGAAGTTGTTACACTGACTGCAACATATGCGCACCAGTCCTAAAATCTCTTACACTTGTTGCAATAGATGGCCACTGATCCTGAAAGCCGAATCCTGAAGAATGATCCTCTGTTGTTACACGTTTTGGTTCACGCTGATTCTTTGTCCAGTTTTGATTAATATGATAGATCTCTTGTATCTTATGAACAACTTGAGAATCTGGGATTCTCAAGGTTGTTCTGAGTCCATTTTGAAATAAATGACTCTATCTTTAAATAACATAGCTTTTGGTAATAAAAAAGGATGAAGATTAGTTGTGGAATTGTGAAGTAAAGTGAAGCATCTTGTAATTGAACAATTTTGGCGATTTTAATAAAGAAGGTGAATTGAGTTTGTCCAGCCTACTATTATCTCTTTGAGTGGATTTAGTGAGAAGGAAAGGGCCCACCTTCCTCACAGAATCCCCTCTGTTTTGTTATTTTAGATTAGCTACTTTGATTTATGTGAATAACCTGTTAGCATTCTTAGATCATAAGTGTTGTTACAATTTAGTTCCTTTCTGTCAAATGTGCATCAGTGTGTCTCATGAGAATCAGAAGTCAAGTGTTGTATACTGCTGAAGAATTGTCTTTATGTACTAGATAAATTAGAAGTGTGAATTTATTCCCTGCAACTAAAGTATATTTCCTTTATGCAATTAGCACATAATTCCTTTCTGCAAGGATAAAATAGAAAATCAGAATAAGATAGATAATCCAGGATTCTTATACACTCATCAATCTAGATTTCAATTAAGCAAGCGTGATTTCAATCCTGCAATAGTAGATTAGAACTCCAGTTGTGTCAGCAACTTGTGCTAGTGTTTAGTTTTCCAAAACTATGTTTTCTTTCAATATTGCAACTTGATTAACATTTACTTTCATCAATCTGGCATAGACTGTGCAGAATTATCTTGAAAATAACAAAACTTCCTTGGGTTTGACAATTTAAATTGAACACCTTAATTATCTATTTATTTAGACAATTAAAGTGCCCAACAATTATCACTTAATATTATATATATTTTGCACGTTACAATTACTTATACACAACCATATAAAACCAAGTTGAAGTATTAGATTAGTTGTGTGAATCATATGATATGATGAACTAAAGGGAATCATATATGCTACTACTTGGATGTGGTTCATTAGATAGAATGATTGGCCCCATAATGGCCCACAAATGATGGTAACGTAAAAATAAATAAATAAAAGGAACCTTTAAAAGTCATAAAAATAAGAAAAATGAAAAGACATACCTGATCTTTGATATTCTAATGTGTAGCATTGCATTGATACAACATCTAGAGCATATGAAAATGCACAAACTGCATACTGTAGTAAACAAAAATAATAATTATATTTATTTTTTAGTAAAAACCAAAAAATACTTTTAAGACATGTCAATAAATCCTAATAGAAATTAAAACCGACAAGATTGCAAATAGTAAACACCATTGATATTCTTTTTTGTAAAATCCATATGAGAGGAGAATAAATAGTGACACACACACACACACACACACACACACACACACACACACACACACACACACACACATATCATATGAGACAACCTGAATAAGATCCTCTTGGTTTTGAGAATAATTTATTGGAGTCGTATGATCATGGAGAAAACCTCCCTCAATCTGAAGGAGCAACAATGAAGTCAACATTGACTATGTTGTTGCTCTGTTGTATCAAGAGAGGTTTGCTCCAAGAATAAATGGCTCCAATAAACTTTTCTCTACTGAACAGGGACAACCACGTGAAGGTGGAAGCACCTATGGCTTCCCGCCGCCCCTCGCCCCCCCTTCACATCACTCTCAATTTCCCAATATCCAATCCATATTCTACTAAAAAATATGCATTAAAAATATTCAAAATTGATAAAAAGTGATTGTAAAGCTATAAATGAGGTTTATCATTCAAAGGAATATGTCATAAAAAGATTTTTTATAAATGAGATTTATCATTCAAAATATGCTCCAAATATACTAGCTATATAATGTACATCTATATGTCTTATAAAATTACTATACATCATCAATTTCTTTTAGTCTTATTTTGTGTTTTCCAGTTCTTAATTAATTCATCAATCTCCATGTCTTCATTTACTGGGTGCTCTTCAACAACTGATGTTTCTTCAGTCCTTTCATGTCGAGTAGGCCTGGTCATGTACCCATGACATGGAGGCTGATGTGAGGGGCCATCACCTACAAAAACAAAAAATATTAAGTTTATATGGCCAATATTTAAATATCATTGAAGTAGTTCATTAATATTAAAAAACAACCTCTGCAATGTAATTATTTATTTGGTCCACTAGTCAAAATCTTTGGAATGGCTTGCATGTTCCCCTGATATTCAGGTCGAGGAGGCTCAACTAGGAAATTCTCTGCCATTGAAACGACACAATTTATAAGAAAAAAACCGTAAATGTATAAGTAATAAAAATAAAAATTAAAAAAATTATAAGTACAAAATTATTAAGTATATGATTAATATATAGTCATTTTACCGTGGTGGGCCTTAGTCACAGGAACATCTTAGGGTTTCACCCCATTGGGATGGGGCTTTTGGGGAGCACCGTGATGTTTTGGATGTGTTGCACTATCAATGCTCTGTTGTCCAGTACTAATGCCTTCATTGATAGTGTTGCTCCCATGATTAAAAACAAGACAATAAATTTATGGACAATATCAAACATTTATGTATTGTATAAGTAATGAAAGGTTAATGTGGACTAATTTTTTATTTACCTTGTCCCGCAAACTGGATCTTGGGGTATTTCCCATTCTTTTCATATGATCAACCATGACTTTATATCTGTACTTGTAACAAAGTTGGAGGTCTTCCTCTATGGTTTCAGTTCTGAAGTCATCACCCTACATTGCATAAGAGTATTTTTTTTAATTTTTTTGGCTGCAATTACCTTAAAGTTGTTAGGTGATACAAATAATATTATTAATATGTTAGGGTACTTACGACTCGTGATTTTAACCTTGAGTAGTTGTCACGACCTAGCCTGTGTTGGCCGTGTTTTTCAATCCTTTCTTTGGTTTCCTTCGAAGTGTCAGGAAACCTATCATCAAAAGTTTCAAGTATGTTATATACCACTCTTTTATTTAGATCTGAACAGAATTAAAGCTATTGAAATCAAAATATTGTAATTTACCTTAGGGTACCAGTTATTTTTTCTCTTGATTTTTTCAATATCTTTTCTTTTTCATCATCAATGATTGTCTTCCACTCCCTCTCTTTAATCGAGGGAGGATGCTCATACCTAGGGTTTCCTGCCAAGTTTCATCTATAAACATCCTACGTATATTTTAAATATTCACTTACTACAGAGGTGACCAATTTTTTATTGAAGGTGTCTACTCCAAAGAGGCCTTCGAGATAATCCATAAGTTATTTTTTGAGGTTAGAATTCTGGCAATTCCACCTCATGTGTAAGGTTTCCCGAAAAATCAACAAGGCCTTGCTCTCCAACTACCTATAAAAATGGTCATTTCCTACACACAAAAATGTATGATCATTCATTTAAAACTAATAATATTAATGATTTATGTATGAGATGGATAACATGAAATAGTTAAAATATGAAAAACTACATGGGAGTCTTATTTCTTTTAATGGAAGTCC
>ML856826.1:0-10708 GCA_009831015.1 Picea engelmannii | reverse complement strand
CTGACAAAAAGGAAGGAAGGGGCGATTAACATAGGGCGAATAGATGATTTCGAGGCACACCCAACAACACACATACCCACCCATCTCAAGTAGGCACCCCCATCCCATCTACATCGTGAAAGAAGAAACTGAAAAGAAGCGACGTGAAAGAATAGAAAAGTGCTCTTTTTGCATACATGGCTTTCTTCCCTCTAGGAACCGTGTGGAAAACACCCACTTTCTCTCTTGATTTTCTTACTGCCATCATCCCTTTCCCATGAATCCATATGCTTCGCTTGCAAGGAAGACTCTGTGTTGACTTGTTTTTGGCATCCCATTTCAATATCTCCCCTCTCTGATTCCTCTCTTTCATTAACAACATTTTCACTCTCAGGTAATTTCAAAGCGATAGTGGTATCATCCTTTGATGCGTCATTAAGACAATATGATACCATCACAAAAACAAACAAAATTTGGTGGAAGATCATTAGACAAAAAATAAGAGCATCAACAAATGTGAATTCCTCTCAAAAGGCAAGAGATACAACTCAAAATATGATTTTCTAGAAAATTGAAACACCATCACAAGAGTGAACTTCATTTACCTCTATTACAACATTAACATTCCGAAAGCATTCTAAAATCTACTAAAGAACATATTCCACCAACACCACCTTCAATAAATATAGCTCTACCATTTGGCTGCAAAAAAACTTGTTACAACATTTAGTAGATCATAAATGTATTGCAATCATGCTCACAATCTAGATAACATCACAAATATGTTCTAATTAAATACCACATTGTGAAAGGAGCATGTGTAAGAAATAGCATACAAGAGATGCTCTTCCACATCCCAAACCCCTTCCACAACTAGCTAAAGCTGTAGATCCCAGATCATAGAGCTTATTCTATGTACTTTCTCCAAAAGCTTCATTTCGGCTTGTGGCAATTGCCAACTCAATTGGTAGGTCCAGACCATACTCCTAATTGACAGGTAGCCCAAAAAATGAATATACAAACAATGAGAAATGATAATACTTGAAAACACAAGCATATATTTATTGTCTTTATGATGCATGATCATCGCTCACTCATCAAGCGAGCCAGTGCGTGGAGCAGAAAAGACAACTGGACAACGCCAGGACACATTTTGGAATGCTTGGAAGTTGTTGCGCTGCCATTTATTGAAGCAATTCATAAAGAAGCGCACTTGTATTGTAAAGGGGACCTTGAGCCTTTAAGCTCTCGTCCTTAGTAGATAGGAAGGCATTTAATAGATTTAATGCTGTTAGATAGGAATTTAATTGTAGATTTGATAGTTTCAGTTTTCGAGAGGGAAAATGGATATAGGCACCCTCTTTTGTACATTGTAACATAATTGAGAAACAAGAGCAAGAAGAGAAGAGCAAGCAGAGAACTGGTGAAAAACACCCATGTACAGATTGGATTAATAGAAGAAAGACTTTGATTCAATTTCATGGTTTGTGTTGTTTCTCTGTGTTGATATTATGCTCATGGATGTTTGCTTTCTGTCATATATTTGCTTTGATATGCTGTACAAGTGATTTCACGGTTAAATTGAAATATGTGAGAACCAGAAGTTAGTTTCAATTGTTTCTCTATTCTGAACCAGAGATTCCTGCAAGGAGTGCAGTGGAATTTTTCCGCAAGGAGTGCATGACTGCAGGGTTCAGGTAGAGGTGACTTTTGTTCTAAGTTCTCAGGAGTGCAGGTTAGGTACCAGAGCCGTGCAAGGTGTGCGCAGGCTAGAGTAAGTCTCAGTCGTGAACATGAGCAGGGAGCTAAGGACTGCTGTTGCAGGAAGTGCACAGGATCTGAAGGACTCAACACTTTGGGAGCTGTTGAGGATCGAGTACAAGAAGTGTGCGAAAGGTTTTTGAAGGGAGTCAGCGTTGACAAGCTCAGAAGGGATAGTTCCTTCGTGATACTGTGGGAACAGACCCAGGAGAAGGTTAGAACAGGACGGAGCTTCGGAGCAGAAGAAATATCCAAGGAGGAGAATCGATGACCAGGGTTCGCAGGATAGATTCGCGAAGTCCCGCTGACCGTCAGATCTGGGAGAAGTGGCGAGGGATTTAACCCTTAGGCGCAGGAAGAACCAAGAGCCATCAGGATTCGGCATATCGGATTTCTCGGAGGCAAGAGTTTCATAGTTGTTAAAATCGTGATTAGCGATTTCCCGATCTAATCGGAGCCGTTGATTGCTAGGGGGACAGGTGGTACGAGATCCCGAGAAGTCGGGATTCGGCCTTCGGGGTTTTATGGTGCAGAGGAATTGCGACCGGTGAAATCGCGATCCCACGATTCCCGATAGAGCGGAGAGAGGAGGTGACGTGGCAAGGAGATAGCGCACATGCCATCAGAGTTTGGGGTTCGTAGGTTTGTGGTGTAAGCGGACTGCGACATTTCATGTGTCGATTTCTCGATAGGGAAATCCCCGACAGGAACAAAGAGCGTTGACTTTTGACCCATCAGACTTCGGGGTTTTGGTTAGCACGAGAACCGTGTCTACAGGTTTCGCGATATCGCGAAACCTGATTTCCCGAGAAGACTGCTGGGAGATCAATAGAGAATCCTGTGGGAAACAAAAGGTCCCGATACGGGATTTGAAGGGCATTGTAGCTCTTTGGGCTTGAGACGAGGAAGGTCCTGGTGGAGGCGGGACGCGCGGGTGGAGCGTGCTGCATCAGAGTGGTATCAGAGCGGGAAGTCTTTGCTTTCTGTAGCAGAGAGAGAGGGAAAGGAATTCACCATGCTGCCCAGAAGAGAAAGACAGTCATCAGATCCCAAAGACAGGGAGGTGCGAAGAAGAGGTAGGCCAGCAGGAAATCCAGAAATGGAGCGACAGATACGAGATCTCAGAGCGAGACTCGAAGAGATGGAGACAACCCAAAGATGCGGAGTTGGTGTTGGGGATCTTAGCGATTCCGAGGTTGAAGAGGAAGCTGGACATGCAGAAGAAGTCACAGCAGAGGACACATCAACAGAGCGGTTGATCAAAGCCATTTCCAGGATGAGTTCCAAGAGCAAAATGGATATTCCAGTGTATGAAGGAAGCCTGGATGCAGAAGAGTTGCTGGATTGGATCCGAGCTCTTGACACCTACTTCGATTACGAAGATATCGAAGAGGATAAGAAGGTAAGGCATGATGTTACCAAATTGAAGGGACATGCAACGTTGTGGTGGGACGAGCTACATGCAGATAGACGTTCCAAAGGCAAACAGAAAATCAAGAGCTGGGACAGGATGATTGCTAAGATGAAAGCGAAATTCATCCCGAGAGATTATCAGATCACACTGTTCAGGAGAATGAAGAACCTGAGACAGAAGTTGATGACGGTGAAGGAGTACACCGAAGAGTTTTATAGACTCAACATTAGAGCAGGTCATCGGGAGAGCGATGATGAGAAGGTAGCGAGATATCTGAATGGTATAAGATACGACATTCAGGATGAGTTAAGCATGCTGACCATCAGGACGGTGGAAGATGCTTACCAATTGGCTTTGAAAGCTGAGGAGAAGCTGAGCCGCAAGCAAGGTCAGCGAGGGCGAGGCAGAAGTCATCCCAGAGGCAAGGCAGTTGCCCAGGAAAAATACCAAAAGCCCAAGGAGGAATGGCAGAAACCTCAGGGTAAGGTTGAAAGAGGTGGAACCTCACAGCGAGGGTAGCCACAGGTTGAGCAGAGGAGACAACAAAATGATTAGCAGGGAGATTATGCAGATGCGAACACTCTTCCTCGTACTAGGGGTCGAGGTAGGGGAAGAGGTGGAGTGATCACATGTTTTATATGTGGAAAGAATGGGCACAAGTCATTCGAGTGTCCAGAGAGAAAGAAGGACGTTGGAGAAGCTCACATCGCTGAGGTGCAGATGCGAGATGTTGAGAGTGAAGACACCGGAAGTGGGAGTTCACTGACGGTACACAAAGTTCTCTTAACACTTGAGAAAGAGGTGGAGGACACAACTCAAAGATGCAGACTATTCAGGACCACGTGCAAGACCAAGGGCTGGAAATGCAAGGTCATAGTGGACAGCGGAAGCACCGATAATCTCGTTTCGACCGAGATGGTGGAAAAAATAGAGTTGGAGACAAGAGATCACCCGAGTCCATACAAAGTGTCATGGTTGCAGAAGGGACATCAGGTGAGTGTCACTAAACAATGTTTAGTTGATTTCAAAATGGGTGAATATAAGGATAAGGTCCTATGTGATGTCATTCCCATGGATGTATGTCATATATTGCTGGGTAGACCATGACAATATGACAGAAATGTTGTTCATGATGGGAGGATGAACACATACACTTTGGAGAAGGATGGGAGGACACACAGATTGCTTCCGATAAAGGATAAGGAAGTAAATCCGGAAGTGAGCAGTACGATACTTCTCATGAGTGGGAAAGAGCTTCTCACAGAGATGGAGAAGAAAGAAGATCCAAAATTCTTTGTGGTCAGGAAACCGAGAATTGTCCTGACTAGCACGAGAGTGGATGATTTGCCAGATGAGATTCAGGAACTGCTGGGAGAGTTCGCTGACATCATCGTGGACGAACTACCTCGTTCGTTGCCACCGATGAGGAGTGTGAGTCACCACATAAACCTCATACCAGGAACAAGTTTACCGAATAAAGCCGCGTACAGATTGACGCCGTAGGAAAATGAGGAGGTTAAAAGGCAGGTACAGGATCTGTTGGACAAAGGACTGGTCAGAGAAAGCTTGAGTCCGTGTGCTGTTCCAACAGTACTAAGTCCGAAAAAGGATGGAGGCTGGAGGATGTGTACAGACTCTAGAGCGATCAACAAAATCACCATCAGGTATAGATTTCCACTGCCGAGAATGGATGATCTGATGGATTGCCTGAGTGGGGAAAATTGTTTTTCTAAGATTGATCTCAAGAGAGGATATCATCAGATTCGCATGAGAGAAGGTGATGAATGGAAAAAAACATTCAAGACAAATGAGGGTTTGTACGAATGGCTGGTCATGCCGTTTGGTTTGACAAATGCGCCGAGCACATTTATGAGACTAATGAATGAGGTCCTGAGGGAATTCATCGGGAAGTTTGTTGTTGTATATCTGGACGACATACTGATTTTCAGTAAGACGAAGGCTGAACATTTGAAGCATTTGGCCATTGTGATGAGAACACTGCAGCAGGAGAAGCTGTTGGTCAATATGAAGAAGTGTTCTTTCATGAAGACAGAACTCATTTACTTGGGTTTTGTTATTTCGGCGGATGAGTTGAAGATGGATCCGGAGAAGGTGGAAGTGATCAAGAAATGGCCATCACCCATAAATGTTTTTGAAGTAAGGAGTTTCCACAGTTTGGCTAGTTTCTACCGAAAGTTCATTCGAAATTTCAGTGGAATTAGCGCCGCGATGATGGACACAGTGAAGAAGCGGCATAAAATTTTTCACTGGACAACAGAGGCTGAAAAGAGCTTCAATCTGTTGAAGCGAAAGATCACAGAGAAACCAGTGTTGGTGTTGCCGGACTTCAAGAAGACATTTAAGGTGAAATGTGATGCCAGTGGGTATGCCGTAGGAGGGGTCTTGAGTCAGGATGACAGGCCAGTTGCATATTTCAGCGAGAAGCTGGATGACGCAAAGATGAAATACTCCACATATGATAAAGAATTTTATGCTATTATACAGGCATTGAAGAAGTGGAGGCATTACTTGATACCCAAAGAATTTGTTTTGTACAGTGATAATCATGCATTGCAGTTTGTGAGTCAACAGGAAAAGTTGAATCAGAAGCATGCAAAATGGGTAGAGTACATGCAGAATTTCACATTTGTAATCAAACACATTTCAGAAACTGCTAACAAAGTGGTTGATGCTTTGAGCAGAAAATGTTTGTTGTTGCAGGAGTTCAGAGTCAAGACATTGGGTTTTGAAAACCTGAAGGACATGTATGCAGGTGACGCAGATTTCGGAGAAGCGTATGAAGCAGCTGAGAATCCTGTTCTCAGAGATCGGAGCCCGTGGATAGATTACATGATCCAAGAGGGATTGCTATTCAGAGGCAATCAACTGTGCATTCCAAATTGCTCCATGAGGGAGAACTTGTTGAAGGAAAAGCATAGTGGAGGATTGGCAGGTCATTTTGGACATGACAAAACTTTCGCGAAGCTGAGCGAATTGTATTTTTGGCTGGGCATGCGAGCATATGTCAAGAGATTTGTTGACAGATGCAGGATTTGTCAACATTCGAAGGGCCGAAAGCAGAACGTGGGTTTTTATCAGCCATTACCCATACCCGAGAGGCCATGGGAGGCGATCAGCATGGATTTTGTTTTAGGTTTGCCGAGGACGCAGAGATGAGTTGATTCCATCTTTGTGGTGGTAGACAGGTTTTCGATGATGGCACATTTTATTCCGTGTCAGAAGACCAACGATGCGACGCACATCGCAAACTTGTTTTTCAAAGAAATCGTCAGACTGCATGGATTGCCAAGAAGCATAGTCTCGGACAGGGACACAAAATTCATAGGTCATTTTTGGAGGATGCTATGGAAGAATCTAGGAGAAAACTTGGCTTTTAGTTCTGCTTATTATCCGCAGACAGATGGACAGATCGAGGTGGTCAACAAAAGTCTTGGAGACTTGCTGAGAAGCTTGGTGACAGAGCACCATAGCAGTTGGGATAACATTTTGCCACAGGCAGAATTTGCGTACAACGATTCGGTGAATCGGAGTACAGGAAAAAGCCCATTTCAGATTTTATATGGGACACAGCCAAGGGGAGTTTCTGAACTCAGGGAGTCATAACAGGCTGCAATTAGCAGTGCTAGCGTCGAAGAGTTCGCTGAAGCAATGAAAGAACTTCACACGAAGGTGAAGCAGCGACTGCAGAAGTCAAATCAGGAGTATAAGCGCAGAGCAGATCAACATTGGAGACAACTTCAGTTTGAAGTTGGTGATCTAGTTCTGGCACACTTGAGGAAGGAAAGGTTCCCAAGGGGAACATATAACAAATTAAAAATGAAAAAGATCAGGCCATGCAGAGTCCTGAGGAAATTTGGAGAAAATGCATATGAAATTGAGCTGCCAGATGGCATCGGGATATCTCCGATATTTAACATTTCGGATTTATACCCATACAGAGATGGAGAAGCAGAGACTGGAACTTAGGAACCAGTGATCCAGTAGCAGAAACAATTGCCAGTTGCATAGAAACCACAGATGGAGTGCATACTGGACAAGCGAATGGGAAAGAAGACCAGGCGGAAGCAGTATTTTGAATACCTGGTAAAATGGAAAAATCACCCAGTGGAAGACGCCAGCTGGGAGACTGAAGCAATGATACAGAAGCATGGACAGACCGTGCAGGAGCTCATGGGCAGGAGCCCATGAAATTTTTCAAGCCGAGGAGTATGATGCAGGAGCATCGCTCACTCATCAAGCGAGTCAGTGCGTGGAGAAAAAAATACAGCTGGACAGCGCCAGCACACATTTTGGAATGCTTGGAATTTGTTGCACCGCCCTTTATTGAAGCAATTCATAAAGAAGCGCACTTGTATTGTAAAGGGGACCTTGAGCCTTTAAGCTCTCGTCCTTAGTAGATAGGAAGGCATTTAATAGATTTAATGCTGTTAGATAGGAATTTAATTGTAGATTTGATAATTTCAGTTTTCGAGAGGGAAAACGGATATAGGCACCCTCTTTTGTACATTGTAACATAATTGAGAAACAGGAGCAAGAAGAGAAGAGCAAGCAGAGAACTGGTGAAAAACACCCATGTATAGATTGGATTAATAGAAGAAAGACTTTGATTCAATTTCATGGTTTGTGTTGTTTCTCTGTGTTGATATTATGCTCATGGATGTTTGCTTTCTGTCATATATTTGCTTTGATATGTTGTACAAGTGATTTCACGGTTAAATTGAAATCTGTGAGAACCAGGAGTTAGTTTCAATTGTTTCTCTATTCTGAACCAGAGATTCCTGCAAGGAGTGCAATGGAATTTGTCCGCAAGGAGTGCATGACTGCAGGGTTCAGGTAGAGGTGACTTTTGTTCTAAGTTCTTAGGAGTGCAGGTTAGGTACCAAAGCTGTGCAAGGTGTGCGCAGGCTAGAGTAAGTCTCAGTCGTGAACCTGAGCAGGGAGCTAAGGACTGCTGTTGCAGGAAGTGCACAGGATCTGAAGGACTCAACACTTTGGGAGCTGTTGAGGATCGAGTACGAGAAGTGTGCGAAAGGTCTTTGAAGGGAGTTAGCGTTGACAAGCTCAGAAGGGATAGTTCCTTCGTGATACTACGGGAACAGACCCATGAGAAGGTTAGAATAGGATGGAGCTTCGGAGCAGAAGAAATCTCCAAGGAGGAGAATCGACGACCAGGGTTCGCAGGATAGATTCGCGAAGTCCCGCTGACCGTCAGATATGGGAGAAGTGGCGAGGGATTTAACCCTTAGGCGCAGGAAGAACCAAGAGCCATCGGGATTTGGCATATCGGGTTTCCCAGAGGCAAGAGTTTCATAGTTGTTAAAATCGTGATTAGCGATTTCCCGATCTAATCGGAGCTGTTGATTGCTAGGGGGACAGGTGGCATGAGATCCCGGGAAGTCGGGATTCGGCCTTCGGGGTTTTATGGTGCAGAGGAATTGCGACCGGTGAAATCGCGATCCCGTGATTCCCGATAGAGCAGAGAGAGGAGGTGACGTGGCGAGGAGATAGCGCACGTGCCATCGGAGTTCGGGGTTCGGAGGTTTGTGGTGTAAGCGGACCGTGACATTTCATGTGCCGATTTTCTGATAGGGAAATCCCTGATAGGAACGGAGAGCGTTGACTTTTGACCCATCGGACTTCAGGGTTTTGGTTAGCACGATAACCGTGTCTACAGGTTTTGCAATATCGCGAAACCCGATTTCCCGAGAAGACTGCCGAGAGATCAATAGAGAATCCTGTGGGAAACAAAAGGTCCCGATACGGGATCTGAAGGGCATTGTAGCTCTTCGGGCCTGAGATGAGGAAGGTCCTGGTGGAGGTGGGACGCGCGGGTGGCGCGTACTGCGTCACTTTAGAATGACCACTTGCTCATAACATCCACTGTCATAGACACAAATTTTGATTTGCATGGTTTCCTCCAATCGACGTTGTTCTTGCCAAAATGAGCCCTTGAATTCTGAGCTTTGAAGTACAAACATCCACTAAAATAGAAATAAAGAGAGCACTTAGCATTTAAATATATTTGTCATAATAGATCATACTAGTTTTCTGTATTACTCCTTCCATCCGTCTTCATCAAGACTAAAGTTAAATAAATCTATTATATCAATTTTAGGAAGCCTCCATGGCTTCTCCTCAAAGCTATCAATGTCAATTTCAAACATTGTCCCGCAGAGTGGCATCGAGGGAAAAATGAATAATCAACATCACCTTCAACCATCTTGGTAAGATGGCAATGTTGGAAAGAAATAACCCATAGAAATATCAAACCTTTGAAATTTGCATTAAGTGTATCAATTGAATGTGTGATCAACGTCACAAACTCAAGAGAAAAAGTAAACAAATAATGTATAATAAGAAATGTTGATAACACAACATTATCTCAGCAAGAAATAATTGTAAATTAAAGAAAACAATAAGAACAAACACGTCACTTAAAGCAAGTCGAAACTTCCCAAAAATGGGCTTTATACAAATCAAAGTGACATTTCAAAACAACTTCATTTACATGGTTGCATTTGTCAAATCCAATAGCAATACATCTTATTGGTATCACAAAAGAAAAATGTCCCTAAACAACCACACACTTAAATATTTGATGTTATTCTCCCAGAGGTTAGCATGTGCACAAATGGTGCACTATTGTTGATGGATGAAGATGAGAGTCACTTAAATGCAAGTTCAAGTGTAGCACCTGTTTCTATCAAGGTTACCAACAAGAAATAACGATCTACAAAGCCCTAATTAAGGCAAAGAATGGGAATGACTCACTGATGAACAAACCATGTTGCCTTGACAAGTTACCGACCATGATTTTTCCATTAAATTGATGACAATGACCCCCCACAAAAACCAATATAACATTTTTTAGAAAGGGGATGGTGCCACGATGAAGCAAGGGACATCAACAAAATGCTCGAAGCTCAATTATTTTATAATATGTGAAGGAAAATTACTTAAATATATGCTAAAGTTGATGTAGAATCCAATTTAATCGAGCAGAAATTCATTGACAAAATGAAACTCAGAGTGAGGTCTGCTCATCAACTTGCTTTCGCCATCAAGTGAAAAACTTCAACTGCTTGATCAAGATGTATCTGAACATGGTATTATCCAGAAATGTAGTAATATTTAAAACCAATGCTCTAGAAAACAAACTACATTTTGTGATAGTTAAGATTGCTCTTTTAAATGAAAGCAAAGCTTCCTCCTACTACAGGTAGAATTTGAAGAAAGTGTATGTATTAACAACATAATGTATAAAAGATCCCAATGGGAGATACCAAAATTAGCCATCACCTTCAAAGGAGAGACTACTACATTCGTATAACAATTTTTAACAATTATAGGACCTGCTAATAAGACGTTACATCAATACATAGAGCCATGGGGATTCTTCCCAGAGGAACATTTTATTGTTATATATCATTGATCCACATTTCACAATCACACATTTTACAACCATTCCCTCCAAAGTTTGATGTCAAAATGTATGATATTATTATGGTACAAAATACAAAGTTCACATGTTTC
>ML856825.1:0-18010 GCA_009831015.1 Picea engelmannii | reverse complement strand
AATTCTCTTATCTTCTCAGGATCCTTATGTGATCCCTTCTTATATACGTAACTTGATTAAATGTTATATTTTATTCTTAACCATTAATTTAATACTTTATTAATTAATGAATTTAATTAATAATTAAATCAATCATTAACCCTCATGAACACTATTTAATAATATCCTATTAAAAATGTTATTTTAAGATATAAATACAGTTTAGCTAATCTTTTAAGATTATTATTAAATTAATTATGCTTAATAATCAAGGGTCGTTACATTTAATATCAAATTATATATATTTCAATACAAAATTTAAATTTCCTTGATTCACCAAAAATTTAAATAAAAAAGAATTAAACAAATAAGCACTACATGGAAATCATTAATTAATCAATTATGATTTCACTTATATTATGAGTAGCTTGCCTTATTGCTTTTAAATGAATTAAAAACAACTTATATTACTATTAATTGTACTTTTTTTCCCATGAATATATTATTAATATTAATTATATTACTATTAATTGTACTTATCCATGTCATTAGAAGACTTTGTATTAATGGTGATAGGAAAAGGCCAGTATCAAAAAGTTGTCCAAATTTTACCATTAAAAAATCTCAACCAAAACATTTTTCAAATTTTGTTGTAAATTATATAAAAACATCTTTATATTACAAAACAAAATTTAACCACTAATTTAATGGAGTTGTAATAACTACTCTCATAGAAAAAAGTCGCTAAGAAAAACTTTGCACAAATTTTATTATAATTTATAATTTATTTTTGTTTAATGTAAGTGAATATTTAAACTTTGAATAACACTTAAATTATCCCACACACATCATATAATAACCAAAACTAGTTGCGCCCAGGCACACGCTTATCCTTAAATGTTTATCCTTAATTGTGTTGTGCCCAAGATTCCGTAAAAGTAAAGGAAAAATGGCCGATGGTGGCAAGTGAACTAACTAAAAATTTTGGATATAGGAATAAATGGAAATTAAAGAATTCTTTATAAATGTTTTGAATTTTTTTATTTTTTATTTGAAATGCCCTGTACATTGTAATTGTTTTTAATTTAATTAAGTATATCGCGTGTATATATTGTAATCGTTAAGAGCTCATTAATTAAGACCACTTTCAGCTCGATTTTCCCTCAGATTGCAAAGTACATAGTGTACAATATATATATGAGTGCAATTAAATAAAAGAATTGTAATTAATTATCGACAAATTATTTAATGCTAATGTCTAATCATTCACGGATAAGGGAACCTGACCGTCACATTTGTAATCAGTAGAGGCTACCCGGAGGACGCCGATGACAAGGCTGCCAAGAATCGGCGGAAAGGCAGCTTTTCGACAAGGACATGTGTCCATAAATGACGCAAAAGACCCCGTGTAAGAGGTGCGTGATAGCGACGGCCCCAGTTTTGAAGTAAGATGATACTTAATTTTAAATTTGGATTTTACATAAACATGGAAAAGGACAAGGACAATGAGTAATTGAGTTAAGGGTGGCAGTTGGAAGAAGTGAAATAAACATTAATTAAAGTATTGGAAGAAGTGAAGTTGGCAATAACACTTCAAAGTTAAAATTGCAACAAATATATATTTTATTTATTTTAAAATATATGAATTGAAACTTCCTAAGTTAAACATTGGAATTTCTGAAAATTTTTAAAGTCAACCATAAACTAATGTCAAATCAACCATGAACTCATTGCTATAGTCTCAGGCCTTCCGATAGGGACTAATAACTATTAACAATGTCATATGTGTAAATTGAAGTCATGAAAAAACTATTAAAATAAAATAATTTGACAAACAAAAATTGTGATATATTAGTCATATCCATTGCACTCTAAAGTATAATTGAATTCTAATACATGGTACTCTTCTAGACTTTTAAGCAACAAATTGTCAAAACTACTTAATATTACATAATTATTTTTTATCTAATCAATATAATGTTATATTTTTATATGATTAGATAAATAAAGTTGTTATACTAATTTTGAACTTTATTTAAAATTTGAAATTTACACATAGTTTTTGAAAATAATGTATAATTTGCATACCCTTATATGTAGCATTGACATTACATCATATTTAATAATGATAAGTTTCTTGAGACTTTTATTGACAACCTTTAGGTATGAGTAAAGTTTCACAATGATCCAAGTTTAGTGTATGGTGGAAGGATGTCCTTACATGTTTTGTCCAATTCTAAATTGATCCAAATCTTCAAAATCTTGATCAAATAAGAACTCTAATTTTCCAAGTCACTCAATTGTAATATTGAGAAATAATGAGAAAATAGTATATTATAAGATTACAATTGAGAGAACTCCTAATCACATCTATATTAATCTCTCTCCATGCTTGATAGATCTTAGGTTAAGATGAATCTATGTTGGTTTAATACTAAAGTATTAAACGTATTAGTATTATAAAATATATTAATATATTAAAAAATGTTAATATATTTTTGATATATTACAAATTCCATTCCAATATCACCATAGTTTTGATGACTTAGGATGTTAGGAAGGTGGGGAATGTAGAAAATATTTTTAAATTGGGATCTAATATGGGTATAGGTGACATATTCTTAGTGTCACAAATGTGACATATTCTTATTTTTCATCTTCTTATTTTTGCAACTTTGATTTTCTTTTTTGCACTTTTCAAAATAAAGATGTAATTTTGATTTTCTAAATTAGAGTTACCACCTCCTTGTAGTATCTTAATTTCCTTATATATATATATATATATATATATATATATATATATATATATAATATTTCATTTTGAAAAAATATATTTACAAAGTAATTATATACCAAATTAAAGTAATTATCAAGACATATATTAAGTCTATTTTATTTTTATGGAATTGGCTTGACTGTAATCCTGTTCTACAGCTCTACAGAACCTGTCATGTAAATGATTATATATCAATATACATCGAGTAATTTTTTCTTGGAAAAAAAAAAGTCTATTTTATTTTTATAAAAAATATTGTTATTAGTAGTAGTATTAATTGAGATGACTTTATAATTATAATTGTAACATAACATAACACTTAACATTTTAAGTTTGGACATTTTTTTTATATTGGATTATAGAACCTATAGAAAATTAACTAAAAAAAAGTTAATTCACCATTATAAAAGAACTTTAATGTATTTATTTGATCTATGTTAATCAAAATGAATTTCTAAATATCTTTCAAAATTAATTTCTAATTATTTTATTAGAAAAACAAACGCTATAGAGATTTATTTTTAATAATTTTACTATATTAATTACATTTAATTCTTAGTTAGATTTACAGAGAAAATCTTTTTGAATTGATTTTAAAATTAATTTTTAATAATTTTATTATATTAATTTTATTCATGTTTATAATTGATAAAACTATTTTTAATAACTTTACTATATTAATTTTATTTAATTCTTAGTTAAGTTGGAAAATCTTTTTGAATTGATCTTAAAATTAATTTTTAATAATTTTATTATATTAATTTTATTCATGTTTATTAAAAATAAATAGCAATTTTTTTTCAAATTAAATTTAAATTACTTAAATAAATAATTGAGAAAAAATTACTTTAAAATTACTTAAAAATTTAGAATTTTTCATACTATTTTCTAATTCAATAATAAAAGTAAATAATTTTCTTTATAATTTTATTGAAATGTGTTTTTCATAATATAATATTCAAGATTTACTCATTGTTATGGTTAAAACAACCCCAAAACATATTAAAAAAAAATAAAGATATGAAGATCACATCAATGACATTCCAATCTCTATTTGGAAAAGCAATTTTCTTGTGGGGAATGAAATAAATGCCACCTATATTTCTTACATAGTGTAAACACATTGGTAGGGATTTAGCATAGTCATGGAGATAAAATATGGAGGTTTAACTTAGATTTGAGAAATGTAAATTGAAGGAAAGTTAATTGAAGCATGAAAGAGTTTATGTTATTTACATTGTGAATACCTCATTGAAGTAGTTAGAGATTTTTTTGTTTGAAAGATCTTATATTAACAACATAAATGAACTTTTAACCATAAATATTGTGGAAAAATATTATTGAGAATATAATGAGCTCTCAATCTTTTTTAAGTTTGATCTTTTATATATCTTATTATTTACATATTTATTCACATTGCTAAAATAAGAACAAATCCTCACAGTAATGAATGAAATGACGATTAAACAATTCCTGAAACAATATGAGTCTAAAAAATTGTAGTGTTTATGACACAAAAATAATTAAAGATGAAAAACATTTTTTCTTAGAATACCCTATATAAAATCTTATAAATCAATTTTGATGTTTTAACTATCGTCATCATAATAGATAGTTATAATTAATATTGTTAATTATATATAGTTATTATTAAAAATAATTTATTCTCACTAAATTTAAAAAAAAAAAGTTTGTAAGCTACTATATAAAAGTGGAGCAATGCATATTAACCATATTAGAATGACATAAAAATTAAGTAATGCATATCAAATTATAATGTTTCTCATGCATTCTCTTGTTTAATAAATCATTTTATTATACAATTAAACTTGTAAATGTTTTTTTTTTACAAGAACGGGTAGAGGAATTATATTAAATGTGGACTAGCCACTGGTGCGTTTACAAAACGGCTTGGCTTCACTGAGCGTCTGCTAGAGAGGAGCTTATCAGTGCTCCTGAATACACTTAACTTTATCCCATACCTATAGGGACTAACACTAATCCAGCGATTACAATCTTATTTAATGCCTTGACTTCTATACAAAATGTCAAGATGCAGAAGAGGGAGTAGACTTGCTTCAGACAGAATGACAGACTTAGTTTTTGGGATCCTGTCTCCATTCCCTGTTGAGCTGGGACATTTTCTCTTCCAGCTGACCTATTCTTTCCTCAAACTCTTTCTTTGGATTCTTGAGCTCTTGATGTAGCTTGCCCAGTTCTGCAGTGAATCCGAGCTTTGTAGTGGTGATGTCTTGTTCCAGCTTCTCCATCCATCTACCTGCTTCTGAATCCAGGTTCTCAAGAAAATCCAATTGGAATTGTAACATTTGCTTCAGGTTCTCCAGCGTTGAGTCCATAGCCTTCAGTCATTCCTCCAGACTTGGCTTGGTACTAGAGCTGGCTGCCATTGCTCAGATTTTTCCCTTCTTCGCGCGCTCAGATTCTTCAAAGGCGTGTACGCAGGAAAGCTCTGCATGGGAATGGTTTGGACCTGTGGATGCGCCCTTGATTTAAACTCGCATTCCTTGGCCTTCATTATTTCGTTCTGAGTTGCTAAGATCAAGAGGTATGGGCGAGGTGTTCCCCTGTCCCCTCCCTGTCTGAGATCCGCTTGTGCTTGGTACCTTCCTTTGTCTCTTTCCCTCAATGGCGCGGCTCTGATTTGACTGAACTTGGGCGCTTTCCTTTCAGTCCTTTTCCCCTTCTCAACCACTTGCATAATGGATGCGGGCGATATCTCTAGATTCACGGCAGCTCCACGGTGGACATTGTTCCATTGAGATTCAAGTTTCCCGACGCCAAGAGGGCGCCTTTATTAGCTTCAACATCAGCTTTCTCATTCATCTCTCTTAAGACGTGGTATATTTCATATGAGCTGAAGCACCCAAGTAGGAGGTGAATTTTGTCCAAAAGATTATTTAGTTTCACGCTTTGGGTTTGAGTTCGGTGGATAATGGCTCTGATTACCAATCTGGAGTCTCCTACTATGACCAGGTTCTGGATCCCCTGCTTATTGGCTTGATGCAATCCTTGCCACAGTGCCATGGCTTTTGCACTGTTGTTGGTATCAGTACCTAATCCCAAGGCATAGCTTATCGTTGTTTCTGCACTGGGACTTTCAATTATCCCGCCTCCACCTGCTAGGCCTGGGTTACCTTTTGAGGCCCCGTCGAAGAACAGGATATAGGCCTTTCTCTCTGTTTTCCAATTGTCAAACTCCTGTTTACCTTTTCTTATTTCCCAATCCTCTTGACTTGGGGAGCTAGTTGTGGTACCATTTTGACTTCGAATTTTGAACTGGTCCAGCCAGAGCACTTCTAATTCTTCTAGCTTTCCACTGTATTTTGAATGACATAAGTATGGGGCGCTCTCTCCAAATAATGCTTGAATTTTGGCTACCACTATGGATGCGCTCCTTTTCCTGTCCCTGAAGATTCTGTTGTTTCTTTCCAGCCATAAATTCCACAGGATGAACTTTGGGAGGACTTTCCACAGCGCATAGGCTTGGCTTTGTTTTTGTTTCTGGAACGGGTATAAGGAATCCCAGTGTTGGAGAAGACTTTTGGTATCTTGAGGGCAATTGATTTCAGTTTGAGTTCCAATTGCCAACCTCCAAACTTCTTTGGAAAAGGCGCAAGTGAGGAGGAGGTGGTCTGTAGTTTCTTCAGCCTGCTGGCAAAGCGGGCATCGGTGGGGGCCCTTCCATCCTTTCCTTTGGAGGCTTTCCCCTGTTAGGATGCTATTGTGGGCAAGAGTCCATATAAATATATCAATTTTAGGAATGGACTTAGACTGCCAAATAGATTTCCAGATGATCGGATTAGCTGGGGCGTTGGGAACATTTATAGTGAGTCGATAGCCATTGGTTGTGGTGTAGGCTTTGGCGTTTTTCCCCCAGCCTCTCTCATCCTTCCCTTTTTTTTTGAGTGGGGCTTTCCCCTGCAGACAGAGCTTAAGAGTTCTCCAGTCCTCTTCTAAATCCGGGGGTATGTTGCCCACTCCCCACCCTTGCCACGACTTGTGCCTGTCGTTTCCCCAAATTGAGATGTCGAAGAGAGTCTTTAAGTTTTGGCTTTCCATCCAGTCCTTAAGTCGCCACAGATCCTGTCTCAGATCTAAAGGAGGATCCCCTAAGATTGAATCTTGCCAGATTTTGATTTTCTTTCCATTCCTTGGCACCCAGGTGAGATGAGGATTGAAGTGGGGCATTGCCTTTTTGCAGAGGGTAAATATAGGGGATCCTTTAGAGTCCCTGCAGGTATATTCTATGCAACGTTCCTTTGATCCCCTAAAATATTTTTTCTAGAGTGCTACTTTGCTCCAGGCTGGTGCATCAGTGACAATATTCCATAGCAGCTTTGCCCCCAATGCCAGGTTCTGTATTCGGGTTTTTTAGAAGTTGAGTCCGCCTTCCAGGAGAGGCTTAGAGGTTTTTTCCCAGTTTATCAGGTGCAATTTCCTTTCGGTCTACTTTTCGCCTTCCCATAGGAAGCGTCTTTGCATTGCTTCAATTTTTTGTATTGTGGAGCCGGGGGCTAGGAGCATCGAACTCTGATAGATGGGTATGCTGGCCATAACTGACTTAATTAGGACAACTTTCCCTGCTAGATTTAGCCAGTTCGCCCCCCAAGTGGAAATTTTCTTCTTTAGTTTGTCGATTAGGTGGTTCCACTGTGAGGCTCTTGGGGCAGCCTTGAAAATAGGGATTCCCAGGTAATTGAAGGCCTCCCAGTTGGTATGCCCTTCCATCCCTAGTACTCTAGAGATTCCCACCATTTCTTTGGGCGTGATGTTCCAGCCATATATCTTTCTTTTTGCCTTACTTATTTCACTTCCTGAAACTACAACATAAGCATCAAGTTCCTCCTTAAACTTTTTTGCAATTATTGGGCTTGCATCGCCTAACAACATGGTATCGTCCGCAAATTGAGCATGATTTATGTCTTTCACCCCTTGCACTATTCTTAGACCCTGCAGATTGTTTTGAGTCTGGGAGTTTTCCAATTGATAGCTTAGGACAGAAGCTTGGATTGCATAGAGGAGGGGCGAGAGGGGGCACCCTTGCCTTAGCCCTCTGGAGGCTTGAAATTTTTTTGTTACTCTTCCATTTACCATGGGGGCTATCCAAGGTGAACCTATACAGGCTTTGATCCAGTTTACAAAAGTATGATCGAAACCAAACTTTCTCATTACTTCAAATAAAAAACTGTGATTGACTCTATCAAAGGCATTAGCGAAATCAAGCTTTATAATCACATCTTTATCTTTCCTCCGGATGTTTGAATGAAGGGCCTCTTGGACCAGGATGATGTTGTCTGCAATGTGTCTGCCTTTGATGAAGCCTCCCTGGTTTTCTGGGATGATAAGAGGGAGGATTGTTTTCATTATATTTGCTATAATCTTGGTGAGTATTTTGTAGCTAGTGTTGCAGAGGGAAATTGGCCTAAAGCGGTTGAAGCTGAGTGCTCCTTTCTCCTTCGGGATAAGTGCCAGGAAGGCCGAGTTTGTGCTCCCTCCTAGCTTGCGGCTTGATTGCGATTTCCTTATCATTTTGGTGAGGTCAGATTTGATTATCCCCCAACACTGTTGATAGAATTTGGCAGTGAATCCGTCCGGTCCTGGAGCTTTGTCCGGATTCATTTGATCCAGTGCCTCCTTTATTTCCTGCTGCGAAACTTCCTTTATCAGGTTGTGGTTAATGTCCTCCTTTATGAGAGTTGGAATGATGGAGAGGTGGTACCTGTGGGGGTCAATGTATGCCCTTTGCATTTCTGAGTAGAGGGCTTCGAAGGTTTTAAAGGCTGCTTGTTTAATGCCTTATGGATCTGAGATTGTGGTGTTTTGGGCTGAATTTCTGTCACTGCCTTATAATGTTTCCTTGCCTCCACCTGCTTATGGAAATAGCCAGTGTTTTTATCTCCTTCCTTCAACCAAAGGCTTCTAGATTTTTTCCTCCAATAACATTCTTCCTCCCTGCAGGCTTTCTGCCATTGTCTTTGGAGCTGGACTTCTTGCAGTAGATCCTCATGGGTGATCTCTTTGTTTTCCAATTCCAATTGGTGGTTCTCAAGTTGTTTTTGGGCCTCTTTGCGTGAGGTGGTTGGGTCTGGACGACCTTTTGCCCAGGACTTCAGAGCGGTCTTTAACCTTCGTAGCTTCTCTTCCCAAACATAAGAAGCAAAGCCTTTGATCTTGCTTGCCCACGCGTTGAAAACTAGTCGAAGGAAGTCTTTGTCTTGGATCCAGGACGGGTTGACCCTGAAAGGGATGGGTCCCTGGCCTTGATATATTTTAAATTCTAAGCGAATGGGCTTGTGGTTTGAAGTGCTGTGAGGGAGGATTTCTGTAGAGGCGATGAGCCCAAGAGTCAAGAAGGAGCTTTGGACGAGGAATCTGTCCAGCCTGGCAGCTATATGCCCCGGTCCAATCCTCTTATTGGACCATGTAAAGTGGCCTTTGACCGGTTTTATGTCTATTAGGTCCCAGGCTGAGATTAGATCTTCCACCCATTCTCTAGCTGGATCTCTTACTATAGTTCCCCCTCTTTTTTCCTCCTGGTTCAAGGTTACATTTAGATTTCCTCCTAAAATGATATTTTCTAGGTCATTTTTTTGTAAGAAGTCTTGGAGGGATTCCCAACAATTCTTTTTTTCTTCTATATGTTGCGGAACATAAATATTAAAGAGGCTTACCAGTTTTCTGGAATCTTTATGGAGGAGCGTGGTGTGGATCCAGTGCATGTGAGTGTCTGAGCTGATCAATTCTATTTTGGTGGTGTTCCACAGGGTGCAGAGCCCTCCTGACGCGCCCCTAAAATTTTCAGCTATTCCTTGGTTGTTTCTCCAAACGTTCATTGAAACTTTAAGAGAGTCCTATTGACTCATCTTAGTCTCCTGGAGGAGTAGGATGTCCGCTTTCGAGGTTTTGATAATATCTTTGAGAGCTTCCTCTTTCCTTTTGTTGCCAAGACCCCTACAGTTCCAGGAGGTTAACTTCATTAATTACCTTGGGGGGGGGGAATGGCCTCCCTGGGAGGCTTTGAAGAGCTTCCTTGTTTGCCTCACGCTGATCAATTGCTTGATTGTTGGTTGTGCACCTTTTAGGACGTCTTTGTAGGTTTCCTGATCTCTTTCTACTTTTTTGGATTTCCTGCCTCTTCCTGGTTTCTTTGGGGTGGCCCAGGCTTCACTTGCTCCTTCCAAGTCACTGCTGGACAAGATCTCCCCTTCCTCTGTGCCTTGAGTCGCTCCGATCCTTGGAGGGGATTTGATTTGCTTCTCTTCTTCTATTGGATTTTGAGTTTCTCTGTCTTTAGGGGTTTGGGTACCTCTTGCTACTTCCCCTTGGGCATCTTGGCTCGGCTCTTCTATCTCGCCTCCAGTTTCCGGGGCCAAAGCATTGAAGCTGTTAACTGTTTCTTTGCTTCCTAGATTCTTGTCTTGTGTTGGGGCTGACTTTTCGCTTCTTGTTCCTTTTGATTTTGGTTTCCCTTTCCGAGCCTGTTGCCAGCCTTCTTCCCCTACTTTCTCTATATTTAGGTTTTTTGGGCAATTCCGCTGGAAATGGACATATTCATGGTATCCTCTGCATTTGAAGGGGAGTTGCTCATAGTCAAGATTTTGGAAGTGATGCCAGTCCCCTACTTTTAGTTTTACCGCTTCCGACAAACCTACCTCCAGATCAACTTCCACACAGATCCTTGCGCAGGAGTACTGGTCTTTTGGGTCCGCTCTATCGATGTAATGTCCCAATCCATTTCCGATAGCTTGGAGCAATGAAGAGTTCCAACAATGTATTGGTAGGTTCGGGAGTCTTACCCAGACAAGGACGTCTTTTGGCACTTCCGATGCTGGATCGAAGCTAGGGGTCCAACAGTTCAGATAGAGCCCTTGTGTGCCCATGAAATACGACCCATTTCTGAAAATTAAATCTCTGTCCTCCTGAGAGATGAATTCGAAAATAAAGAATCCTCTCCTAATCGCATAGCAAGTTACACTATTTGTTATCAATGACCTCCAGTTCCTTTGAATCCAGTTATCTGTTGTTCTGGCTGAGGGCCAGAGGCCCATGAACTGACCTACCAGGCCGCGATTTGAGAGGGATAGTACGACCTTCATTGGCTGGTCCGGGGGGAGGACGATCTCTGGAACTGCGTCTAGTTTTCTCATGAAGCTTGGGGGTCCTAAAGGAGGGAGTTTCTTGTTGCAAGCTGCGACAAGTTTACGTAAGGAGGAGGTTGGGGAGGGAGGGGGTGGAGGCTCCCCTCCGCCCTGGCCAGTCATGAAAGCGGCTAAGATCAAACCCTAGATCAAAGCGAGAGCTTTTCGCCTTCACGAGCTTTTCCTAGCAAAAAAAATTCCAAGAAGATATATAACAATTGTTAAAATTAAACTTGTAAATGTTAAAGAATGAAAAACTTCATTTTTAAAATTTGGTTAATATCATTAAATATAAATAAGGGGATTTTATTTATTAATTTAGTATTTAGTTTGATTATGATCTTAAAAATAAATTATTATTATTATCATTATAAATTGCATTTTATTAAAAAATAAAACATATAGAAATAAAAAATTAATTTTAATTTAAAATTTAACATAAAATAATGTAAATAGGAAATAGAATAAATACTTTCTAATTTAAGCAAAGGAAAAACCATATTTAATAATTAAGATTTCTTCTTAAGTTATCAAGATATATGGAAAAAATATTGAATAAAGAAAAACAAATCTTCAATTTCAAATTAAAATTAAAAAATAAATAAAAAATATTAAAATATTTTAAATACACAAATTTTAAAATATTTTTAAAGAAATAGAATAAATACTTTTTAATTTTTTATATAATATTTAAGAAAAGAAAAGAAAATATTTGTTTAGTTGGGCTTGTATGACATTGATTGGACAACATTAAAATTAAAAAAATATATATTTTAAAATTTTCATAAATTACTTAATATTGGTAAATGCTAAATTACTTGTGGTAAATTATTTGATATAATTATTAATGGTTTAAGTTGAGTGATAATATTCTTTTATTATAAATCAAGGAGATGGATAAAAATTCTAACTTTTATTATAATTGACTTTCCATCAATCAAAACATTGATTAATCATTAAAAATTAAATAAAAATATTTTAAGAATATTTTAATTTTTTTTATATTGGTAAATGCTAAATAATATGTGTGATAAATTACATAACATAATTATTAATTGTTTAAATTAAGATGGTGATATTTTTTCATTAAAAATCAACTCACCTTTAAGGCAATGACATGTTTAGCACCTTCATCAAAGAGAATAGTTATAACCAACCTAAATAGGTGGTGATATGTTTAACCCCTTAGTCAAAGGGAGTACTTATAATCAACCTGAATAGGTGGTGATCGGAAAAGGTCATTATCCCTAATGTCATCTCATTTTTATTAACCAAAATGTTGATTGAATAATACTAAGTTAAATGAGAATTATTTTTAAAATTTCTCAAATAACCTAATATAGATTATTACCTAATATAGATTATTACTAAAAATGCATTTTAATTTGTAATATAGATTATTACTAAAAATGCATATTAATTTGTAATATAGATTATTACTAAAAATGCATATTAATTTGTATTTGTAAATAAAAGTGTATGTAAATTTACATTTGGTAAATAAAAATGTGTATTAATTTGCATTTGATAAAATATTAAATAGATATTACATATAATCATGAATGTGAAATTACTATTTAAAAAAAATTACAATTTTGAATATATATATATATATATATATATATAAATTTATATTAATAAAACAACAATTTGAAGAAAAATAAAATATTCTTTATTGACGCAAATGAAAACACGCATATTTTTTCTTGGGCTTCGTCTACATTTGAGGATTGCGGTAGAGTATCACTATTGTTATCATCAACAAATCCACAACAGTAACCACAATGGCAGACTGGACTATATAAATTCTAGGCTTTTGGCAAAGAGATTTCGTGAAGGAGGATGGGCAGAGGGACGAAGGAAAGAAGAAAGAAGAAGCAGCAGCCGAGGTTAGCAAAAGGCAATATTTGTGTGTTGGAGGCATTGCTATTCTGCGCTGTCGGATTGGCCCGCGGTGTTGTTGTGGACCGACGATCTCCATTTGCATCCTTTCCGGAAGCTCCAACTCTTGGATTAATGGTGATGGGACATGTGCCACTGTGCTATTTATTAGTCCATATTAGAATACGACCAAATGAGCTCCCTCGGGAGGGAGGTAAAGTTTTTTAAACCCTAGTACCCTGTGAATGCGAACCACACGTCAACATAATATAAATGTTCAATAACTCGTTATTTATGATGGGGACAGAGAAAATACGGTTTGACCCATGATATTCTCATAAATTCTAACTGCTATGTTGATAGAATAGATATCTCAAACTGAAAACTGCCTGGGGTAAAGAAGGAAATAAGAAAGACTATGTGGCAAGAGGTTATAGGTCCAAAATTGAAAGGGGAGTTTTCAATGATGGCATGGATAGATAGTAATGGTGGTTTCTCAAAACCTGTCAACCAATTGACAGGTTTTCTACAAAACATAACACTAAATATGCCTTCAGCATAATTATACTTAAATTTTATCATGTGATACCATTGTAGATTTATTAGTCTACATAATTTATTTTGCATGCTAATATATCTCTTTGGGAATGACACCAATGACAAAATGGTGTGTTATAATGTTAGTTTGCTTTAAATGGCATAAATCTATAAACATTGCATTATGTTATGTGTTAAATACAACTTCAACGACAACAATGAATTTGCAATTATCTTATTAGACACTTAAGCATGAACTCGTGAATATAAAGAGACAAATGATCACATATACTAGATAAAAAGGTACACCAAATATTGTAGAAAGGCTAATTTGGTTAACTAAAAAATTATAATGCATAATAAAGTTGCATGGAGTACAAACCACCTTTAGTGGCTTCTAAATCTTTATTGTATAACACTTGGTACCTCAAAAATCCACATCTGTAACGACTCATACAAATTTAAAGCCTCAAGATCACTTTATCTATCGATTGATTTTTTAATAATACGTAATAATTAATCTATTTATTAATTAACTTCAAATGGACGAGGCTAATGTTTATAGATGTGTATCAATGATCAAATACAATCACATCAAGGATCAAAGTTGGTCAAATCTTGTTGTTATCGGATTAATCGGTAAGTGCGAACACAAACAGATCTCCCTAACTTCCATGGGAAACTTAGAACAAACCATAATAGAATACACACTTTGCCTTAAACTTCATCATCATATGAATTAGCTTAGTGAGGTACAAGTGACATACCTTTTAAACGACGCTTGATCCTCACTAGTGTCGTCCTTGTAGCTCCTTCCTTGAGTTTGCATAATAGTAAGCCTGTCTAATAATCACAAACCAACAAAGGAGGAAAATAAGAATATATGTATTCTAATGAAGTCTGTGTATATGATCAAGGAATTATACAATATAAAACGAGATGTTTATATAGGGAAGAAATGTATTACTGTATTAAATGAATAGAAAGTGGAGAATACAACCCATGCCTTGATGTTGCAAGGTCCCCTTTTAATGGCTCTTTGCTTCAACACACACACCTTTGCTCCAATGTCTTGAATGAAGAAGATCCACAATCTGAATTGAAGAACTAAAGCAAATCTCTCAAGCATAATCTGAAGTAGAACTCTCCACACAAATCTTAGCCTGTTCAACCTTACCCTTTTCCATGAGAGATATGACTGCCACATGCTCCAGAGTGACATTCATTCAAAGCTTTCTTAGCTTCATCGTAGGTGAGACATCGTCGAAATATGGAACCAATACCACGACGATAAAGGGTATCACCAAGGATAATGTATTGACGGGCTTGATACTAGATACAACGACGATCTGTACTAGAAAGATCAGGACAACAAGTTTGGGTTTGGAGATAGATGATAATATCTTTGTACCATATGTCGTCATAACTGATCAGAAAGAGAGATTTGTCAGGAAAGGAATCCTCTGCCACAGTTTCTATTTTAGTAGAGGGAAGGTCACAAATCAATTCGGCAAAAACCAAAGACTTCTTTGACTTGGCGCATTCAAACTCCAAATCAAACTCCTAGAGAATAACTATCCATTTAGAGTACTTGCCCCCCAACAATTGTCGAGTAAGGATGTGTTGCATTGGGTTGCAATCGGAAATGACTGTGGTCTACCCTAATCCCATGTATAGACATGATAAAACCAGGAAGTCATTCGGATTCCACACAAAAAACACATTTGTGTGGATTCAAACATATGCGATAATAACAACAACGTAGGAAAATGGCCCATAGATGTGTCAGGTGATCTTGACGACACATAGAATGCGTCGATAGATCGTCTACATAAGGTTGTACGATGTGCTTAATGTCGTGAAAAGCGTAAGACATAGCGCGCTGAAAAGTCACACCAACATTTTTGAGACCAAAAGGTAGTTTACGGTATACGAAGGTTCCCCAAGGGCAAATAAAAGTAGTCTTATGTTGATCCGCAAGTAAAATATTGATTTGATTATAGCTGGAGAAATCGTCCATCAAGGAGAAGATTTCACTCCCGACACAATCGTCAACAATTTGATCATTGAAAGGGGTTGGATAATTGTCTTTGGGATAAGCTTTATTTATATCCCTATAATCTACACAAACGTGGATCGTGCCTTGTTTTTTGTTAAACGAAACAAGATTGGACACCCAATCGGTCAAAGCCACAGGATAGACAAAGCCATCTTTAAGAAGTTTTTCAACTTCAAGCTTAATAGCAGCGACGTTACGCGGATGTACTGGGCGAAGTCTTTGCCGAACGAGTTTAGCGTTCAGGTAAGTTTTAATATCATGCACAACAATATCAGGATCAATACTAGGGATTTCTTCATAACTCCAGGAAAAAACGTCACGAAATTCTTGGGAAAGGGCTTTATAAGTGCAGACCTCATCAATAGAACATGAGGCACCGATATGAACATTTTCCACGACTTCGGGTTTAATCAATATGTCAATAGGAACGATAGGTCAAATATTACTCAAGTTCCCTTCATAAAAAACATCGTGTGTTGACTCAGGGATAGAAGAAATAACAACAACAATAGACGAAGTCAAAATCCGTTGGTAACTCTCTATGGCCTCACGTTCTAAGAAGAGAATAGAACAATGATGCCCATCGTCCCATGGAGTATCTTCTATAGACATGACTGTCATGATCATCTCATCAGTAGGAAAGATCATGTGGAATGGATCAGGAGATGTATCACCGAGAGAAGGAGGAGAAGGAATTTCCGATTGAATAGCTTGATAAGCTGATTCCACTAGATTTAAAGACTTTCGGTCATCGTAACGAAGACAGACACCAGAGCTAGGTACTATCCACGGGTCATAAGACTTAGGGGTTTCACAAATAGAGGTTGATATCATGTTAATCGAGGTGACAAAAGGAGGAGGAATATCGGGTGGTGGAATAGGAAATGTACCCATCAAGGTTGAATATTTTAAAAGACCCACGTCGACATTATCATAGCCGGGAGGTGTTTTCGAGATAAAAGGTATGTTTCTAGTACCTGAATCAGGATTAAAGAAGGCCAGCTTGTCAACAATAATGAATTTTCCTTGGTGTGAGAAATGTAACACATGGAAAAGGGTAGACACAATTGCGTGCATGGAATCAATCCAGCTACGACCAAGTAAAAGGTTGTAATCAAGAGGTGAATCAAAGACCTCAACCTTGACATTAACTACCTTAACTTCTAACATAATAGACAACGAAGGAAGATCACCGTAAGGTTTAAACCCTGTATCATTGAAGGCCTTAAGAGTATTGTGTGACTCGATAAGTGCATGAGAGCCAACAACTTTCCAACAAGTGATAAACATAACGCAAGTCGAGGCTCCTTCATCAATAATGGTTCGACAAATATTCTTATTTTCTACAACAACTTGGATTTGAAACGCTAATTGAGGAGGAAGACTTGGAATATGATCTTCCAAGTCAAAGATTGTCAAATTGGTATCGGTAGGATCAATTCCACCAATAGCCTTTAACAATGCCTTCTGTTGAGTAGGTCAACTTTGAAGGACTTCGAGAGCCGACATCGCAGAGGGTGCTTGTGCAAGGTCTTCAACAATACTATAATTTTGGGCAGCACGTGCATGAGGATTAAATGAGGACTTTCGAACAATGCCCTTAGGAGGAGGATGAGGAATTGTATCTAGGCATGGTCGTTCGAGATGAAGAGGACCGTTTGGAGGTGAAGTTGGTGGAGGAGGTTGAACCAACGAAAGTGGTAAATAATCAACTTTCTCTTTTGATGGAGAATAATCTTTGGCTTGAGTTCCGACTGCAACTTCGTTCTTCTTGGAGTCACCAATACACATAAGTACGTAAGATGTGGTAGAGGGAGAAGGTTGGTCGTGAATAACCAATTGGGCCTGCTGCTGAGAAGGAAAAGGTTGTGACTATTGGCAAATATTGAACAAGCAACGAATGCGTGTTGATGATTGTTGTCTTTGATGGCAACAACAGAAATGGCAGGATATGCAGAATTTGGGGATTTGGACGTAAAAGCACAGGAGGAACAATATTTAAGAAAACATGCGCATTGAAGAAAACGCGTGCAACAGAAGTTTACAGAGAAGAAGGAAGATGGTGACTGTCGGATCCCATCCAAATTTCCCGAAAGGCCAATAGCCGTTAGATCTGCAGAAGTTGCAAGGGAGATAAGCCATCGGAGAATTGGGGATCGGGATTTCATAATGCAAAGAACAATGACTACGAAAACCCCGAAATCGCGATATGCGATTTCGCGATTTGATCTCAACCGTTAATCAAGCAAGGATCTGGACCGTTCATTTGTATGGACACGTGGCAGCCAGGAGGCCTTATCGGCAATTCGGGGATCGGGATTTCATAATGCAAAGAACAATGACAACGAAAACCCCGAAATCGCGATATGCGATTTTGCGATTTGATCGCAGCCATTAATTTAAGAAGTAATCTGGACCGTCTATTCGTCTAGATACGTGGCAGCCGTTAAAGCCAAGGTGAAATCCCGACTGAATCTAAACCGTCAGATCAACATGAGGTCTAGACCGTTGATCCAACTCACGTCGGTAGACCACGTCACCCAGGGACAAGTGGCACAATCAGAGGATGACAGGTGTCAGGCAGATCTAGCACTTTAGGCTCATGCAATTCACGAATCA
>ML856824.1:10841-28099 GCA_009831015.1 Picea engelmannii | reverse complement strand
CATTGGAGGCAGTTACACGTCAAACTGACAGGTAGACAATTCTCATGCCAGTCAGTGATGACGTGTAAATTTTATTGCCCACTGTCAAATACGGGCTGAGAGGTAAAAAACGGGCTACAGCCCGTCAAATTCCAGGCCTGATCCCAAGTTCATTGCTCGAACGTGCACGCAGCGCAGTCTTGAACAAGGCATTAAGTATCACGTTAGTACCGTAGTGAAATGACCCCAAAACAATACTGCAGTGCAGTGGCTCGCTGGTTGCAAATGACGCGAATTGGCGGGCAAAACTAGCTGGCAGCATTAAGACCTTCGGAATATAAGAGGAAATTTTATTTGCTCGGGTATCGGAAGTTCAGCCCTAGTAAAAACTTCCTGGCCGCCAGTATCAAAGCTCTCCGAAAATGCCATTCTTTCAAACCCATTCAAAGCCCCTGCAAAATCCTTGAGGAGTTCTGAATCCTTCGTCGCCTCCCGCGTTTCGATCCCGTGAGGTTATAGGTTATGGAAGTGAAGTCTAAATCTATAGATATTTATATCTATAGATTTATTTTAATTTTTAATTATGAAATTATATGTTTATTTAAAAATAGGATGGAGAGCAAAATAGGATGGAGCTTTATTATCTATTATAATTTTAGGAAGTCTAACTAACTACAATTGCATCCTCCCAAAGCAAATAGAAGTGATGACAAAAGGTCATAAAACATATATTGCAATCATCACAATTGTTTAACTACAATTGTATTTTCTCAAGACAAACAAAAACAATGAGAAGAGGCCATAAAACATATATTACAATCATCAAACCAGTTGAAAAATATTTAACAATGAAATAAAAGTTTTTTTCACTTATTATATACAATAATAAATTAATTAAAAAATAATAAATTATTAACCGCAGGTATATGCTGCCATGCAGCCTTGTTTCAATAAATGATTATAAGTATCACTATTTTTAATATAACATTATTAAAATTTCTTTCTCAATTATTAAAATTTATTTCTCAAGAAATGATTATAAATATCATTATTTTCAATAAATGATTATAAGTATCATTATTTTTAATATAACATTATTAAGATTTCAATAAATGATTATAAGTATCATTATTTTTAATATAACATTATTTAGATTTCTTTCTCAATAAATGATTATAAATATCACTATTTTTAATATAATATTATTAAAATTTATTTCTCATGTATCAATCTCCTTACCTTACTTGTATCTCATTCTTTTCTAAATTACTAAAATTTCTTTCTCATCTAGAAATATTCTAACAATGGTTGTTGTTTATGATTTGTGATAAAATTTACGATTGACATTGCTTTGAATTTTTTATTCCAAGTTGTGAATGTTTTTCATGCTTTAAGTTTTTCCAGTGAAACATTCCATGTATGATTTGGGTAATATTAGGAGTAATAAAATGCGATTATTACATTGATAGTGATATAAGTATCGTGTTTACTCTAACAATGAAAAAACAACAACGTTACATTATATAATTTAAAAATTCAATAAAATAAACTATGTTATGAAATTTTCCATGGCAACTTTGTATTGAGATTTGTTGATAATGTTGATTTAGAAACATCTCTTTTTATATAGCCTTTTAGGTGAATATTCTTTTGTCTAATTACTTAGAAATTTCAAATCTAAAATTTTATCTAATTTCTTTTGTCTATTTTTATCTAATTTCTTTTGTCTTACAAAAAATATTAAAATACTAAAACATTATAGAATTCCATCATCATCATTTATTCGTTATAATTTTTAAAATAAAATCATATCTTAAAGATAATAGATGTACTTATAGAATTTAACCTATAATATATATCAAGTTCTTGAGTCTACTAGGATTTACATACTCTTTTTTCAAAAAGTATAAAATTTTCACCAACTTGAGAGTTGTAGTAAGTGGTTCTCATCAAAATAATGAACTAACTTTAAATAACATCATTTTACTTACAATATGTGTATGATTCTCATTAACAATATTACTGTGAAAACTTCCCTTAAATTACTTCGGCATTCTCATTCGCCCGCTTAGGGAGTATGCTAGTTATAAATATGATTTATTAAATGATGATGATGATGATGATTAAAAGGTTAGGAAGGTTGGTAGTGTCAGGAATATTTTGAGTTAAAAGGTTAGGAAGGTTGGTAGTGTGACAAATATGTTGAAATTGAGATCTAATCTAGGTATAGGCTCGACAATCTAAGAGAAAGTGTTTTTCATCTTCAACCTTCTTAGTGTCACAAATGTGACACACTCTTTCATCCCATGGTGTTTTAGGAATTGACCAATTCCCAGTTTCACTATGGAGCTTGTGAGAATTTGTTCTTATCTTAGCAATGTTTATTTTTTTCTTTACACTTGTCAAAACAGAGAGTTAATTTTGATCTTCTACATTATGCTTGATTACATCCTTATAATACCTTAATTTTATTTTTTCCTCTAACTCTTTATCACACCACATTTTCTCCTTAAATTTTGATTTGATGATATTTTTAATAGTGTCCTTATTTTGCAAAATGGTGTCTTCCATGATTCCCCAATATTTTAGCCAAAATTGGGCTATCTTTATGCCATCTTCGCTTGAGTTGATGGTGGTTGTGATTAGATTTTGAAGCAATTTTAGGAAGCCTCTTGTCTTCCATGTTGTTTAACTTGTTCCTTTTACATTAGGTATCTAGTCATAGTCATGCTCTCAACGGGGGAGAGGATTTCCTCTAAGAGGAGGATGGGATAGGGCGTATTTCCTTTAATTTTGATATTATAGGTTATAAAATTCTTTTTTATTTTCTCTATCTTTCTCCAAGATTCACGAGAGATACTATATCCCCAGACATCACATCCATAAAGAATGGAAAGCATAACAAGAGTCTCAAGGAGGAGTTTCTTCTTATCCCAAATCCAAAGATCGACTAATTTACAATTGTTTTCAAGCCCATAATAATCTTTCCATCCCCCAATAATACTTTTCTCAATGTTATAATTCTAGTTGAGTTTGTGGTGAGTATCGATTCCAAGATATTTTTATGAAGTTACTTCCTCCAAGTTGTTGTTGTCATATACAAAGGGTTCATAAGCGATCTTATTAGATTTAATGATCATGACCTTAGTCTTGTCAGTACTAACAGTCATACCCATATTGGAGAAAAAATCCTTGAGGATTCTTACTTGGTTTTCAAGATCATGGGGACTCCTCGCCATAAGAATGATATCATCGACATAAAGGAGAAGATTGATGACTATACTAGTGAGAGTAGAGCCGACACAACCTGCTTCTTCCAAGCAATCTTATAACTTGTTAATGTATATGCCAAAAAGGGTAGGGGACAAAGGACAACCTTGCTTGACTCCAATATTGCGATTAATCTCTTTCGACTAGCCCTCATTGTTTTTGAACTTGGAAATAACGTTCTCATACAACCTTATTGCAACAACCCTAAACTCGAAAGACATTTTTATCTCTTCCAACCTATTCCAAAGGTTTTTCCTTGGAACCATGTTAAAATCTTTTCTAAAGTCAACAAAACAACAAAAAATATTGGTTTTAGTATTTTGAAACTCCTCTGCAATGATCCTAAAGGTAACAATATGGTCCACAGTTGAATGATATATCCTAAACCCGACCTGGCCTTTAGCTCTTTTACCTTGACTTTCTAGCCAAAGGCTAATCTTCTTTTCCAAAATAATTCCATAAAGCTTGGTTAAAATCGAGATAATCATAATGGTCCTACAATTAGAGGGAATGTTTCTATCCCCATTTTTAAAAATAGGAACAATGAGGCTTTACGTCCAGGGTTTAGGGAAGCCCTGCTTTACTGTTAAATTGAAGAGCTTGTATATGTGAGGGATGAGGATAGGCCCTCCGATTTTAAATTTTTTATCTTGGTAGCCTTCAATGTCCTTAGCTTTCCCATTTGCAAGCCGCTTAACCCAAAAATCTATGTCATCCAAAGAAAAAACTTCATCCTCTGTAGGGACAATAGGAATGGTGTCCATGGCATCAAAGAACTCGTAAAGAATTTCAAGGTAGGAATTCCAGTCCCTTAATGGAATCGTATTATTTTCTTTAATATTGTGGTTTAGAATTTGGCTCCAGAACTTCTTAGGTTCCAACTTAGATAATTGTGAAAGTTTTTCTTTCCTTTTTATTGATATAGTACATTTTCCCCCTCTTAATTAGAGATTTGTATGTATTGATCTTATTGAGTTTTAAGGACTCATTAGAATCACCCCTAATGGCTTTCCTAGAAATTTTACATCCTTTATCATACCAAGGGTTGGTCGTTCTATTATTCTTTTTAGAGGACACCTTGAAAGAGAACTTGTTAATAGAAGTGGAAAGGGTAGTTGTAAAATTATGATAGAGGTGTTCAATGTTGTCCTTATAAGTTAGGAGATGTAATTCACTATTTAAATCCTTTAATAAAAGGTCAACTTTACTTTTGTCAAAGCACAATTGTCTTTGATTATTAGAATTATCTTCAATGACACTCATGTGCATGGCAAAGTTTAGAGTTAGGGTTAAAGGTCTATGATCAGAGTCGGGTTCATGGTCATTTAAAAGGTCAAAAGTTACTATTTGGTTGGAAACGGGGATATCAGATATCACATAATCTACTACACTACTACCTAGCCCATGAATATAAGTCATCCAGTTGGAGTTTGACCACTTCATTACTCCATTGCAAATTATTAGGTCTTGAGAGTTGCAAAGCTTGACCAACTCAGTACCAAACAAATTCTCAATTAGGTCTTCAGATCTTCTTTTGTAGCTATTAGATAAAACAAGGTCCTCATCTAGCCATAAATGATTATCGTTGGAATCATTGCTTAAAAGAGTAGATTGGAACTAAATATATTTGAAAATATTACTTTTATATTTGAATATATTGAAAATGAAAATAAAAAAAAAATTGGCAAAAAAAAGTACTATGGATTTCTATTCAGAAAATACATAAAATTAGAGTCAGGTTTTCAGGAGTCTACCAAAATATGAAAACCAGACCTCTCCCCCATATCTAGAGTTTGATTATGAATGTTCATGATGAGAGTAAAACAAAATTTTAATCTCCCCTGCGTACAATCTATCCCGAGTAAACCTCGACGTACAAATGGTGCCAAATTTCTTAGCATTAATTAACCAGAGGAGTTTGGGAAAGCCCAAAAAGCCAAAAAGCATTGCTACCATGACTAATTTGATCTCTAGCCATGGGAGAAAAAACTACCTAGGGTCGTCATATCTCTTGGGAGGCTTTGAGTGCCACACTCGTTTATCAGTCAACGTCATGCATTTTTTTGGATTCCGGTCATTCCTCCTCCTCGTCCACCTAGATTGGGTTTTCTTGGGTGCCTATCAAATCCCTTATTTCCTATGCTTGGTGTTGGGTATGTGTTATATTCTTTGCATGTGTGTGTGTGGGCGCATCAGATACGACAACTGCGTTTGACGATCCCTACCACTAGAGCTTTGTCGTGTGCATCAAGCACTTTCCTAGGGGAGTCCCAAGTGGGGGCAGGTATGCCCCCCCTGGTTACGCGTAGTGTTCAGCAACGGGCGGTAGCCCGGGGCCGACGGGGTTCGGGGCATTGCCCCGAAATTTGTTTTTTGGGCGGTTTTTTCTATTTTTAGCGGATTTGTAAATTAATCCCGGATTAAGGGATTAGTGTTTTGGTATCTACGGAATACCTAAAAACATTGTATATATTGTATGGTGAATGGTGAAATTCGATATAATGAATATAAGAAAGGTTTTCCTGGTTGAGGGTTTTCGGTATAAAATCTCTGTGTACTCTGTGTATGAGCCATTGATTAATTTTTGTATTGCTTAAAAATCTATATGCATTTCTTTACTTCACAGGTTTAAAACTTACACTCGGTCCTTTTGTGTTTCCTTGGAAATCATTTCTCTTTCGTGGAAGCGGATGTCGTACTGCTCCTTGCATAATAGCTCGAATTTTGCTTCCAAAACCCATATCACTTGGCGGGTGGCCTGAATTTCAGATTGTTGTTGTGCCATGGCCTATGCCATGGTTGCCTTCATCATCCAACATAATTTTGCAAGACATAATAACTTAGTGTCCCTTGTTTGGGATTGTTCAGGGTCGGGGACCCATTCCTTAGCGGACCTCAAAATTTCTCCATCAGTCGTGCTCTTCCTCTTTTGCAAAATATCCTCTTAGACTCTCCCCATTATCTCTTTCTCTTTGATTGAGAAAAGGTTTTGGTACCTTGTACTGGCCTCACGACTATTGATTAGAGTTGGGTCTCCTGAGGGTTGGTTCCCTCCCCCTCTCCTCAGTTGAGTTTTATTATTCCTCGGGGGAGCGACCTTATCCCCTTCCATGGTTTTGCGACAACCTCTTTCCATCTCTCTAAACCTGGAACTTGAGACTCTTCTTACAATCTTACTAGAAGATCTGAGGGGGGAGTAGAGGATAATATCCACCTTAAAGGGATGGTTTCTTTTTTCCACGCTCTCAGTATCAGGGAAAAATATCTACCCGCTCTCTCTCTTCCTATCAGAGTGCCCCTTTTGCCATAACTGGCGAAGCCAACTCCGTGAAATAATAAAACTCAGAAAATAAGTCATGACGGCCTGGAGAAGGGTGATATTCATCCTCATATAGATGGGTTTGTTGTCTCGTTGATAATTGATCATGTACTTTCGCCACTTTCACCCATTATTTCATAAGCTAATCCAGCTCCTTTGGGATCTAGGATGATCCAACCTACTCATTTTTATTCCTGGTGTGGTTGAGTACGACAACCTCGTCTGTATCTCATTAATATGAAACTCAATATTCTTTGGTTCGCACTGCAACTTATTCATCAAATCCTCCTCCCTTTTCCAATAATAATTGACGGATGATCGGACAACTCCACCTATCGTCGAAATGACCTGCATTCAGCCTTTGTGACAAACCTTGAGAATCATGGGAAAACTTGGGCTTCTGATAGCCCCACTCGCGGTACTCGCAATTCTCCACCTATCCTATCATGTAGTTGGTTTTCATGGTGGTTAAGACATGTAAGTCTATCGCAGAGATCTCCCACACCCACGTCTTGCCATTTCCATTAAGGCACACTTTGGACCTGGCCCACCGCCACATTGGAGAGATAGTCAGCTGCAGCATTGGCATGTCTCCTGAAATGGCTTGGGATGATCATTGACATGCCGCGGATGGCCTGCGCCACCTCCACAGGCCTATCATACAATCACCATTTTTTAGAGACTTTGTTCGGCGAGGCTTCATTGATGATCTTTCCTAAGGCCGAGACCGGAATTTTGGAGTCTCCTTATGTTATGATTTTCAAATACCCCCTCTCTTTCATTGTTTGCAGACCCGTCAGCAAATCGACTAATTCTTCTCCATTGTTGGTGGTATACCCTAATATGATAGTGTACAGGCTGACAATTTCTCCCCGGGCATCCCTGAAAATCCCACCAGCTCCCCCAGGTCCTAGGTTGCCCCTGGAAGCCCCATCAAAATTCATTTTCAAGAAACCCTGGGGGGGGCGTCCCATGTCTCTCTACTTTCCTATTGCAGTCAGTGGTTGCTTGTTTGGGGGAGAAAAGACTTATCGTTGTCGGGGTTCCACATGGATAATAAAGATTTCTCACTTCCCGTCACTATCAGGTCCTCTGCCTACCATGGTACCTGAACAATGGTTTCTCTTATTTTGTTTGGGACCCCTTGCTAGAGAATATTCAGAGATGGAGGTTGGTTTTAGAAGATCCTTATGTTTCTGGTTTTCAAAATATTCCAAAGGAGAAATCCTGGGAAGAGGGCCCATGGTCGATTCAGAATTGCATTTCGATAAGGATCATTTTTCTAGTCTTTTATTGTCTTTATGATGTCATGTTTGTTCCAATCTGAAATTCTGAATATTGAGACCCCTTTGTCCCATAATTATGAAGCTAAAGAGCATGAGTTGAGGAGATGGTTGAGGTTTTCTTCCGCTTGATTGTAGATTAGGCAGATTGAAGGGCCCTCAAACCCTATCTTTATTATTTGGTCCTAAGTAAGAACTTTTTTGTTGACCACTAGCCATAGAGAGGTGGTTACTTTGGGCCACAGTTGGGAATTCCAAACTTTGGTCCAAACTAGCCTTTTGGGCTCATTCCCAAGTCCCAGAGCTTCTTGGTATGCTTCCTTGATGTGGAAGTTCTCGTCCCCCTTTTTCCCCCATTTGAGGATGTTCTAGCCTTGCCTGAGGGGAGTGGGGTAGTATTTGAGGATCTCCTCCATGACCTGACTAGGTGGCTCATTCCATTCTATAGGCTAGTCGACTGGCTGGATCCAAGATCTTGTTTGACCTGTGATAGGATGTTGGTTGTCCTCCCAGTATTGAACAACCTTCATTTGTCCTATCACAATCATCTTGTCTTTGAATGACTGTAGTCATTTGTCTGAGGATAGAGATGGACATTTATCCCATGTGTCCTCCCCAAAAAGGGTTGACTTTCCATTGTGCAGCTCCAAAAAACTCTGATTTCTCACCAGCACCCGGTTTTCCAAGCATAGTTCCAAATTATCGATCCTGACTTGTCTCCCTCCAATATGATCTAGTCTTTAGGGGGGATGTCTTTAGCATATATCCCCTGCCAAATCTTGGCACAAAGCGCTTATGGGATTTTAATCCATCTTGAATAGATTTTTGTTGGCAGGGCCTGACTCATCCTTTGGGGGTCTTTTAGTTCTAAGCCTCCCCTGGATTTTCGTTCACACAGTTTTTCCCAAGCTATCAGGGCCCATTGTTTTTCCTTTTCGTTCCTCCCCATAGGAAATTTATTTGGATTGATTAGAGTTTCTGATAGATGTGTGTCGGTGCTGCCATAACTGAGAACAAATAAACCGGCATAGCCATTAGAATCGATTTGATTAGCAAAAATCTTCTCGACGGAGAGAGGAATATATGAGTCCAACTATTAAGCCTATTTTCCAATTTAGACAACATCTCCTTCCATCCCGGATTTCTTGGAGCTTTGTCAAGAAGGGGGGGGCTAAGTAATGCAAGGGCAGAGAGGATCGTTGGAAGCCCAAAATTTTGGTAATTCTTTGTTGGATAATGTTTTGGGTATTAAAGAAGAAGATATTGGATTTGTCTAATGTTGAGTTGCATGCCTAAGGTGGAAAGGAAAACGTCAAGAGTTTTCTCGATGGATCTGGCTTCCTTCACTTTGGGATTTCCTAGGAGAAGGGTGTTGTCGACAAACTGGAGATAAGACAAGGGGTCTATATGAGGGGAGATTACTAGACCTTTCTGGTGCCCTTCCCTCATGTTTTGCTTCTTAAATATCCCTAAACCTTCAGTGAGAATAATGAAGAGGTAGGGGGACAAGGGATCTCCTTGCCTTAATCCCTGGGATGCTTTGAAGGTAGGAGATGGGGAGCCATTTACCAGGATAGAGAAGAAATTTGAGGAAGTTAGGTTCAAGATCCAATGAATCCAGGAAGGATTGAAGTCAAAGGCCCCTGGAATGTCTTTGAGGAAGTCCCAATTTATTCTGTCATAGGCTTTAGACAAATCAAGCTTTATGAGCATCCCAGGTTTTTTCTCAGATTGAGAAGAGTGTATGGTTTCATGGGCAATAATAATATTGTCGAGAATTTGCCTACCTTCTATAAGACCCCCTTGTTCAGGGGAGATGATTTCATGTAGGATAGGCTTTAATATATTAGCAATGACTTTAGAAATAATTGTGTACACAACATTGCATAAAGATGTGGGTCTATACTTATCTGTAGTATTTTCTTCTTTTTCCTTTGGGATCAAAGTCAAGAATGTTGCATTGAAGGCTTTCAATACTGTTTGAGATTTCTTGGATTCTTCCACCGCTTCCCAGAGATCTTTGCCAATAATAATCCAATAGGATTGGACGAAGTCAGATGTGAAGCCATCCGACCCAGAAGCCTTCCCCTTTAGCATTTCTTTCACTGTCGCTTCCAACTCCGCCAGAGACACCTCTGTCTAAAGGCTTTTGTTGTGATATTCTGAGACCAACTTTGAAATATCTTTTTTGATTAGGTTAGTGGCTTCCCTTTTGTCTTGAGGGGGCTCGAAAAGTAGATCACTTAAGTAATTTATGAGACTATGTTCAATATATTCGTGCCTTTCAACCGTCACCCCTTCTTTCATTTTCAGAGAGTGAATCCAATTCTGATTCCTACGTTGTAGGAGAGAATTATGGAAGAATTTGGTATTCTTGTCGCCCTCTTTGAGCTAGAGCATCCTAGAATTATGTCGGAGCATGATTTCCTCTTGTTGGTCTCTTTCATCTAACTCCCTTCTAAGGGTCAACTCCATATGTTGAAGTTCTAGTGACAGACCATCCCGGTTGATTTGTCCTTGCACTCGTTCCATCTCCACCTCCAAGTTTATTTTTACTTCCTGAATATTCCCAAAGACTTCTTTATTCCACTTCTTTAGGATATTTTTTATATGTCTCAACTTATGTTGGAACCGGTACATATTTGTTCCATACAACTTTTGGTCTTCTCCCCACCACTCATCTATATTTTGCAGGAAGTCTGGGTGCCATATCCATAATTTCTCAAATCTGAATGGTTTGGGGTGAGGGTAGAGCCCATCCAGCCATCTTAGAGATATTGGCCAATGGTAAGATTCGTAAAAAGGCCCGATTTCCCCCCCTACTGCTTGCCTATTTTGGTAAAACGTTTCTTAGACTAGGACTCTGTCTAATCTTTTTGTTGTATGATGTTGCCCTCCTCTTTTGTTAGTCCAGGTAAACTAACCTTATGACGTGATGATTTCTATCAAGCATAGTTTATCCATTACTTCTTAGAATGTTTGGTCTTCTGAACTCAAGTTTCCTATGCCCCCTTTCTTATCTTCCAAGGAGGTTATCATATTGAAGTCCCCTCCCATGATCCATTGTTGATCCTTCATACTTATTCCTACAATCAAGAGCTCTCTCAAGATATCTCTCTTGTCTGCAGAAGATTGGGATCCGTAGACCTGTGTAACTATCCCATTGTCCATCGACCCTATGATCTTGTAAGATATGGTTATTATCCTTTTAGACTGGGATCTCAGTTCCACTTTGTTTTTTCTCAGGTTCCACAGGAAGGCAATCCCTCCAGAAGCCCCATCGTCTTTTGAACATATGAAATCACATTGATTCCATCTCTTCCTTGCTATTATCTCCATACGTTTCCTGTCGCACTTGGTTTCTTGTAACATTACTATGTCCATATTTTATTGTTTCAGTTTGTTCCTAAGAATTATGTGTTTTGAAATTCCATTAAGACCCATAATATTCCATGAGAATATCTTCATATTTAACTTTTGGTTTGGGGAAGGAAGTACCTGTCTAGTAGTCCCACTGCATGTCCTGAGTCGATGAGAAGGGCGTCAGTTTCTTCGAGAACTTGCTTATGGGGCGTTCGACCTTTTTTCCTCTCATACCCTTAGGCTTTATTAGTGTTTTTTAGTGGGTTTGACTTTATGCCCAGATTCCCCGATGAGGAGGCTGGATTGTTTGTCATTGGTTATTTTCTCTGTCTTTTAAGAAGTTCTCTTTGGAGCCGACGGAGTTGTCCCACCTGCATACTGTTAATATCCTTTTCCCCATAGACCGCGATCAGCGCCTGGATGTCCACTTCCATATCTTCTAATTCTAATGCCTAGATGTGATCCTCCTTTTCTCTTTCTTCCTAGGATTCTTCTGAAGCCTCCAAGTCTTGCATCTGGATTTCTCCCATCTCCTTTCCTGAGTTTTTCGAGCTTGACTCCATTTTTCTACGTTTTTTATTTCCTCCCGCTTGGTCTCTGTGTTTTCTTATTTGTGTTATTATTTCTTTGTCCCTTGTTTCTTTTCTTCCTATGTTTCATCCATATATTCTTTTTTTGCTAAGATCTGGAAATTGTTGTCATGTTCCCTGGTCTCCTCCCCTGAATTTTTATTTCCTTTGCGTCCCACCTTTATTTTATCTGGAGTCTTTACAAAGCCTTTCGTGTCCTTCTCCTCCTTGCCTTTGTTATTTTTCCGGGTTGTGTTCTGGGGGTTGTCTCAGAATAGGTTCCCATGATCATGGCATTTCCTGCATCTGAACGAGATATGCTCATAGTCTATGGGTTGGACCCATTCTTTGTCCTGGGATGATATAGTGATTGACTCAGGTAGTGTTGCTTCCACATTCATGTAGATGAATGTTTTTGCATAGGATGTGTACTTGGATACTTTTGTTATTTCCGAGATTTTGATAAAAGAGCCCAACGTATTTCCTATTCCTTATAGGGTTTCTAGGTGTCAGAACTCCTAGGGTAGGGAGTAAAGTTTGATCCACACTGAGGAAGCTGTGAAGTCCTCCTTTTTGGGGGAAAATGCTCCGACCAGTACCTGAGGCAGAGCCCTGGGGAGTTAAAGAAATACAGTCCTTCATTGAAGATTTGGTTTTTGTCCTCTGAGCAGGTGAATATTGCTGTAAAAAAACCCTTGAACCCGAGTTTTAAGCTTATATCCCCTTTGACTTTCCATCTCAATTTTATCCCAACTAGCAACGCCTTTTCCGAGGGCTAGACCCCCATGAATTTTCCAATGACTGCATGATCTTTCATGTATTGAATATAGTCTCCCACCAACGGTGAGGTGACCTCATATCTCGGATTCTCCTCTGTTTTAGCCATACAACCATTCTTTAATTTTTTTTCAAGCTTGTTGCTTGTACCTGCTTCATTGGCAGTTTGGTCAGGTCTTTTCTTGCTTTCTCTAGTCCCTACCATAAGGACGTCATTTGGCGGCTTTCTTTTCCCTCCGTCTATGCCATCCTTAAAGGACTTTTTCATTTCCTGTGTATTAATTGCTTCTACCGCAATGTCCAGACCCTCTGCCTCCATTATTCCCTCCCTACACACTTCTAAACCAAAACCCTATCGCTCAAGACTTCTCCCAAACCCTAACTAGCTCCTTCCGCTCACTCCATCTTCCTCCTTCTTCAGTCGATTGAGAGGTAATTTTTCAAAAATGAAAATATTAAGATCATTAAAGAAAATTATAATATTTTGGGCATTTCAATTAAGCAATAAAATATACTTTTAAAATTTAAATAATCATAAATCCTCATTGTTTGAAATTTTAATTTGTCTCGTTCACGAAATGTTGGCAATGTGTATATATATATATATATATATATATATATATATATATATATAGTTCTTTTAAGACTTTCTTCTCTTAAACTAAGTCTTGTATATAAACAAGTGCCACTACAATGTCGATGTCCCTACTAAATAATTTTTGGTGCATAGATTTCAAATTCATGTGTAAGTTTGAATTACAACATTGTATGTCAGTCTTGAAGTTGCTTATACCAATATCAAAAGTGCATTAGCCTATGTTCCTAAAACTAGTGTTGCAGATGAAGTGGTGTGACATTACTTATCAAAATTACTTAAAATATATTCATAATAGCGATACAAATTATACTAAAACCAACAAATAATGACAACCTTCTATTATAATATAAGACAACAATTTTTTCTTAAATAAATTGTCAACAATCATTATTTATTCTATAAAATAAATAGTCAATAAAATTGAAACCAAATGTGTTGAATAAAAAATTCCTATATAGCTCTCAGCTTAATATTAGCTTATGAAATTAAAGTGTTGTATGTTGAATTATTTATGAAAAATAAAATAATTATGTAAAATAAAGATAAAATTAATGAATTTTAAGTGCCAACAACTTAAAAATTCATGAGCATGTGGTTTTTTTTATGCTATCTAAGCTAAGATCATCACACATAATTAATAAACTTAATTGTTACAAAGGTTAACGTATTACTATATAGTGAAGAGCTTCTTTGATTAAATAGAAATATAAGCTCAAGTAATCATCCCCTTATCAAATTGTTATTAATTTCTTAACTCTTTGACACGATTAGATAAATTTGATAATGTGGCTTTATTCATAACCATATGATTAAGACCATATAATTATTTAGACTCTAAAATAGGATGGTATTTGACTCCGTTGCCATTATTTTGGTTTTATACAATCTTCATTTAACTTTAGTTGTATTCTACTTTATTAATATTTGTGGTAACTTAGTCTATTTTGGGTAAATTTTGGGATGGTATTTGACTCCGTTGCCATTATTTTGGTTTTATACAATCTTCATTTAACTTTAGTTGTATTCTACTTTATTAAGATTTGTGGTAACTTAGTCTATTTTGGGTAAATTTTGTAATTATTAATTTTTTCATTTTGTAATTGTTATTTTTTCACATGCACACACATATATCCATCTAATCTAAAATCAATTTTGACAAAAAAGAAAAAAGTATCGATTATTGGAATTATTAATAAACTAAAAATGTAATAACTAAGAATGGGACCAAACCTTTAATGTATATCATTACCATGTCCAAGAATTTGCAATCAAAACATATAATTACCATGAGAATGAATCTACAATCAAAACAATTGCAATGTAATTAATACTTTAAAAGGGATCCACTCATATGAAAAAGTTGAGTAATCCACTTCACATGGTATACACTTATATGTTATTGGAGTGGTTAAACTCTGAATTTCCATTCACTATGCATGCATCCAACTCCAATTTGCATTCCGTCCAAATTATTGTTAAAGAGATAGAAAATGAGTGGTATGCACAATCATATATACAGGAGGAAACTCCTAAAATATACTAGGAGATAAGAAACTTGGAGATGGAAAAAAGGGGCTAGAAAAGAAAGGAGACTAATAAAAATTGAGTAGTGGAATGGTGATAACTGTAAATTATGTTACAAATTTTGTTACAAGATCATTAAAAACTTTGTTACAAGATCGTTAAAAAAAATATTATAAAAAAAATTGCACTCCACATGTATTTATTCCACTTACATGAATTTAGTGACCTCAATGAATATATGATGTAGTTATCTAAGATTAAAACTCCAAACTTAGGTTATCTATGTTTGAAAAAAATTGCATTCTGTGCATGTCATTTAAACTCAAAACTTAGATATAACCTAAGTTTGAAAAATAACATTCAAGAAAAATGTTTGCAATCAAAGGCAAACTAATAGATGGTAACACTTTTAACTAAATTAAACAATACAAAGAAATTAATTATTTGACATTTTATTTTAATTGATTAAATAGATGAAATAAGAAGAAAAAGATTTCCGAAAACCCCTTCACTGTGGATTTAGAAAAGTTATCTCTTTAATAGGAAAAAAATGGAAAAAAAACTTTTATAAAAAACATTTTACATCAATTTTATGATCACACATATTAATAAGATAAAACAAATAATATATCCTTAAATTTTGAGTTTTTAAGATAAAACAAATAATATATACTTAGATTTTAAGTTTTAAAATGGAAGTATGAAAATGGATTCCATTACCTCTTCTAATAATCTCCACTTAATAAAAGACAAAATCTCAATCAACAATCCAAGTGAACATGTGCAACATCAATATGGTAGAATGGACTCCCGTTGAAGACAAGTCAACAAATCTATCTTACAAACTAATATTGACCGGTCGGTGTTTTACACGTAGTTTAGGAAATTTCAGCATCAGCAGAAATGCATTTGATAAAAATGTTCAAATTCCATACACATATCAAATAAAAAACAACTAATTAGATTATATTAGCTCAAAATAAATTAGCCACACTTTAGCATTTAATAAAGAATATTCAAACTTATTATTATTCCACTGATTAGTAATGGCTATCAATATCCATCCTTAGCAACATTGAATGCTGTGTTAGGGTATGGAAGCAATTCAAATCAAATCAAAGGACATTTTCAAGCAGTACTCAATGCATAGCAGGGTGTTTAATGTTTGTTAAATAGTAATAACAAAAAATAAAAGGGGAAAAGTTTTTTTTTTTTTTTTTGGTAAACAATATATATCTAGGCATTTAATATTTTTTTATGTTGAGATATATACAATCTAATTTAAAGATATTTTAGATTTTATTGTTGAAATAGTTGCTGAAAAAACTGATTTAGAATGCAAAGTGATAAAAAACAATTGCTCATACTCAACAAGCATTCAATTTACATTTTTTTTTAATCAACATTCTATTCTTATTCTCCACCAAAGTTCAATTCTCATAAATGATATGTTAAGCTCATAATGAGTATGTTGTAATGGCTTACAATCTATATATATTGGAAAATTACTTTTGATTCAATTGAATAACTAAACAACTGTTTTTTCCAGAAAAAAAAAAAAAACATTCCATTATCATTCCCGTCTACCTTGAAATTTAATTTGATATACCAAACTCCAAGTCTCTAATATCCCATGGAGCCTTTCCACATAGTGTTCAGCAAGATTTTGTATATACTGTCAATGTATTCAGCTCTATATGCATAGCCATGAAGGGTGGAGTTTGAAGCTTGAGTGTATTGGATGGTGTGTAAGAGTGTGAAGCCTGACCTGCCTCCATGGTCCCTTTTTAACCTGTATTTTCTTAAATTCTGTCTTCACTTTGGAAGAGTCAAAAGACTCTATTTTGTCATAGAAGATTCTCAGAAGGAGCAATATTATTGCCGCTGTCAGCGATCGAATGAGATGGTTTCAAAAGGATTTTAATCCTGATAAATGTGAACAGAGGGCCAGGGATCCATGCAAATGGTAACATGGATAATACAAACCAGTTTGGTTCATGCCTTAGCAATGCTTTTCACCAAGATACATAAGGGTAATACAAACCAATTTGGTTCATGTTTTAGTAGTGTTTTTTAATAAGATAAGATCCACAGTTGAGAGAAGGGTTTTTATGGGAAACATTAAGCACTATGCAGTGAGTCAATCATTGACTAACTCATTGTCTTTTCATCATATTTTTTAGATGATGAATAGTGCATATCCAACAGACAAGCTGCAGCAGGCAGTGAACCAATAATTAGTTCACTGCATAGTGCTTAATGTTTCCAATAATATGTATCCAATCAACATGATACACCATACAATAAACCAATGATTAACTCACTGCATAATGCTTAATGTGTGGATATCCTAAACCTAATTATCTAAAATCCATAATAAATTACGAAAACTAACAGATTGTGACCCAACCGGCCTACTTTGCCATAATCGCCACTTACATTACCTACCGTTTCCGTCATTCGACCCCTTTAACAGTAAGCAAGATACTCTTTAATCCCACAGAACAGCCTTAGTAGGGACTACGGAAGGACAACAGATACACAATAATATAAACTAGGTGAATAAAAAGGACAGA
>ML856823.1:2312-12361 GCA_009831015.1 Picea engelmannii | reverse complement strand
TAGGATTGCATCTATTATTGACATGGCTCTTACATATTTACAAGGTACCTTCACACACACAATCATAGTTCTTACATATTTACAAGGTACCTGCACACACACAATCATAGTTACCAGAAATGGGAAACGGGCAACGAAACAAGAAATGGGAATGGTACAAGAAGATAAAGTCCAAAGGTTTTTCATACAAGAAATGTATCCAATATTGTATCCATAATACAGAAATATAATCATATTTTCCATTTCACATAGAGAATGGAAGTAGCCCTTGGGACTCTAAAATCAGATGGGTGAACTAGACGCAAGACTGGCATCTACAGCCAAAGTTTCGAGAATGATAAACATAAAAGGTTGGTATCACGATTAGGGGTTGATATCCTTGCAGGAGCTTTGCAGTTCAACCTTAGATCTCCCTCGATCTGAGAATGCATCGTCGCATTGATCACCTTGAACACTATTGTCACTTTGGAAGCTCTGAGTTTATGCGTATCAGAAATGGCAAGAAGATGACGAGAATTGTTATTGCAGTAAACAATTGAATCAGTCTGTGAAAGAGCCAGCAAGTTTTCTAGCAAAATAAAAGCCATAAACAAGCCAGACAGTGCTAGGGCCATGGCAAGAAAAATATACACATTCTTAGTCTCGTTCTTTTCTTTTGGAGCATCCATACACCTAATGATAGGCATTAGAAGGATCACAACAGTAGCGGGAAGAGTAGCAGCCAGGATTACGAGAAAGCTGAGTTGATCATCTTACTAACAGCTCTGTAGATCTGACTCTTGGGTGATAATAACGCCACTTAAACCTAAAAATCCCTTGAGCAGCCCAATGATAAGCTCTCTGCCCCCTGGAATTTTTTTGAAACAAGTCATGGTTATTCCCATATTCATGAAGGACATGGAGCTCCCTCAGACACATTGATACATGTACATCTGCCACACCGTAGGCTTTGCAACTCTTCCCATGACAGACAACCAAATATTGAGATATTTGAACCAATATTACATTATCGAATTGATTTCTGGTGCCCAAAATTCAGAAACAGCCCTCAGAAACAATAGTAGTTTCATGAGAAATTGTTTCGGGCTTTCGGAAACAGGAATGGCCATAGAAAACAGTGTTCTCCATCCTGTTTCTGTTTCTGAGCCGTTTTTTGAGAGAAACAACTACAGCTGTTCCATCTCTGTTAACAGAACACACAATAGCAGGATATGCCATGTATGATACAGATTCAGGATTCATACCTAGTTTGGTGCCAAAACTGGGCCAAGTCAACTCAGCACAGAAAAAAGAGAGATGACGGCAAAAACTTAGAAAAATCTCACAATCCAACTCATGCTCGTGAATAACTCGCAAGTTTTTCAAACTTGAAGAGTTTGACTCGGAAAAGATTTTGGGTGACAATTTGTATATTTTTTAATTTTTTTGGCCAAGTTTTTGTCAAGAAGTCATACACTGGTCTCTGGTCTCACCAAGTTGTTCATTGAGCTGAGTCTGGCTGTTTTGTACACAGTACGCATTAAACTGTAAAGCCACTTTAATATGGGGGGTTGTACAAAGATTTGAACTTTGCACCTCCACCTTAGATGAAAGACTTTTGCAGCCAACCACGGGACAACCTCCTAAAAATTCTATCTATATATTTTTCATTTCATCTCACTTTAGGGCGATCCTTTGCACCCCTCTGTTTTGGTTGGGCTACTGTGCTGATTGTAATGACAAGTCCCTTTGACCTAATTTGGTCTTTAGTGGATATTAACATAAATTTCAATTTCTTGAGCCATCAAACTTGTGGTGCTGTTGTTCAATTTGTTAAATCAAGTTCTCTATTATGCAATTAATTGTCATGGATTAGTAATTTAGTAGGAGCGTATGTATACATGTGCATACATTCTTAATACTGTATGGTATAGCCATTTCCATGGCTGTACCTATTCTGGAAACCTTAGCTGTTTCCCCATCGGGCACCTTCGCCCTAGTGGCAATAAAAAGCTGAACTGGCAGATAAAATTAAAGTTAGTGGAAACTGAGAATCAAGGCATGCTTTTATCATCAATTATGAGGCTTCCATGAGAAGCTTCACCCAATAGTCTAATCTGTTTATTGCTGACGTTGGCTTCATCGGAGGGATTCTGCACAAAGTTAGCCCAGACCACAGACAATGCATCTGAACCCACCTGAACTTGACGTGGATTCACCTAGTTTTTATAGAACCTCTTATTGGCTCCTTTGGAGTCACTTTTCTAGCCAGTTAAAAATTATCTCTGATTTATTTCGATGCAGGCAATATAAATGTGACGACCACCCCATCATTGGACATGGTCTCCAACTCTTCCCTCTGATTGCTTAAACAAAAAGTGATCATTTGTCATGGTTTTGGTATGCAAGCCCAATGTTTTCTTTTATATATCTTTGCGGATTAAGATGTCTTCAAAGCTCCGTCATCAATTGATATTTTCTTCTATTTAACTTTGTGGCCTAATTTAGTCAGGTTCCACTCCCTGGTGATCTGTTTATACACTTAATACAGTTTTTAGTATCAACTTTTACTTTGCTTAGTTGACTTTTGATTCGCTGGTGTACATGCCACTTATATTGGTTCTATTGCTCTGCATATATGATCTTCTGCTTGGAGTTGTGAGCTTTGCGTTGTTCATTATTTTTATTATTAGTTTGGAATGAGTAAAATTTTCCTTTTAGCTCCATCTTGGTTGCAAAGGCTTTTGCTTGTGAAGTAATTTGTTTTATTACTCATTATCAATAAGATGCTCCAACAACTTATATCAACTGGCAACATCATAGTCAATGTAGTGTAACTATAATCTAACCACTAGTTCAAATTGAGTCTCATGTCTTTTTTTTGGTTAATTCGAAATATATATCCTGGGGAAACCTGCTGGGCACTTCCCCTCATTCCGAGGATGGTACCCAGGGTAAACTGGATTCTGCAGAAGCTTGAGGCTTTGTGAACAATCTCATAATGAACATGATATTCAACAAACGGCTCACGAAGAGCATCATGTCACAACGTGGGATTTGAACATAGGTGGGGAGGATAACAATTTTCCTCACAACCACTCGAACTAGACCCACTTGACAAATTGAGTCTTATGTTATGTATAAGGATTTAGAATTTTATTTTAATATGTTTCTTTTTTTACCTTGGAAAAAAACGTAATTTTTATTCCAACAAAGTGAAAAGAAAATTACATTCTGTAAAAATACATTGCACATGTATTTTGCTGTTCATAATTCTGAGAACCTGTGCTCATATGTTCTGCAAAGATTTACAAAACAGTTGCACCAGTATTAAGTTTTAACCTGCTCAGAAGTCATAATTCTGAACCCATATGACCTGTAAAAAGTTACAAAAAATATCTTTGAAGGGACTGTACAAAAAGTCTGAGTTTGGCATCAAAGCTATATACATTCTGGAAGTTTTACTGTAAAATATGAGTGTCAGTACACCCTGCAGATATAGTGGCCAAAAGATATTCAGCCAAAAAGGTGTCAAATAAGAAGACTGTAGGCTGTCAAGTGTGTTGTGCTGATGCATAAGTAATAGGATCATCTATGAATGGGCGGTGGAAATACTCATAATGCTCCCCCTCTCGATTCTCTATAGTCCTCCATTGCCCCAGTGCCAGCTGAAGACCTGCTTTAGAGAGTGCATCTGCTTCCTTATTGTGATCCCTGTAGACATGTCGAATACAGCAATTGTCAAAAGAGCCCAAATATCTGAAGATTTCCTCAAGCAAAGGAAGCAGCAGAATATTATGACAGTTTTGAGATTTTCTGACCCAATTAATAACATTTAAAAAGTCACCAAAAAGCTGAATTGACTTGATTCCTTTTTCCCCTGCAAAGTATAATAATAGATTCAAAGACATGAGCTCTGCAAATTTTTTTAATATGTTTCTAACTAGCATAACAGTAGGAACACAAACCTTTCCATTTTTAGTAGTATCCGGGAGGTTCAAGTCAATTTTAATGTATAGTCCAATGAAATAACTGAATTTATGGCCTGACCATTCATGGAATCTATGGAATTGAAGATATGAACTTCTCACATTTTCTCAGAAGAATGTTAATATAGGAAGCAAGAAACTGAAGGAAAATGGTTGATATCCAGTTGAATCTAAAGGAAGTATGATAATGTGCAGACATATTGTTCAACTGATATGCAAGAATAAATGTAACAACTACAAGGTTCAGCCAGTAACGGACAAAACTGAACTATTTCAGACTGCCAGCTGTTGTCTTATATTTTACATAGAGCAGGATGAACTAATGATTCCATTTAGGCTTATCTGAAACAGAAGATGATATCGGGGATGATTTTCTCAGCTCTTGGAAGCCGAGTGCACTGAAAAATGATACCGGATTGGATTTTGGCAACGACACCCCACCAAAAACCAAAAAAAACTGTTTCTCCTTGGATAAGTTGTAAGTAAAATGGAAGCATTAGAAAGCTTTATCTTTACATAATGGGAAATAGGGATTTTGGGGTTAGAATTGTTTTCTTGTTATGGATTCCTTGATGCAAACATGATAAATATTTTTTTTTTTTAAAAGTAGAGGCTGTGGAGTGGACTAGGCCATGATAGGATGATTTGTCAATATTTTACCAGCAAGCAATTTCCCAGGGCACATTTCATCAAGCTGACTCCTGAAATTGTTTTGAATTCACTTGCTTTCTTCCCAGTGATGTGGATTTTGATTTTGATGGAGGCTTTGGCAAGTTCTCAACATTCAGTGTTGACATGTCTGACCTTGATTTTCGGAGTCCATCAAGCAAGACACAGAAGTCAAAGTCTAAGATTCAAGAAAATTCCCAAGAGGAGAAAAAGGAAGCAAAGGGTGACAGTTTTAAATTTGAATTTGATTTCAAAGGGTGAGTCATGGAAGAGTTATTGAAGTTTTCCTTTGCAATTAATGTAAAATATTAGAAAGGACTTAGATCCATTCCTTTTAATCAAGTTTATCCATTCTAGCCTAAATTCTGATGATGTTTGAGAAAGCAGAACCATACAGATAGTAAAATGAATAGAGAACATGACTGTGAATCCTTTTCAAGTTTTTTCTTTGGGAATCTTAATCATTGATGTATACCCAGGTTGGATGGATTTGATCTTGATTGTCCATTGCTGAAGGGGAAGGAAGAGAACAAAATCCATGAACATGTAAAGCTGTCAATGGTTTCCGGTGAAAGCAATGAAATTGCCCTTAAAAGTAAAAGCAAGGTTTTGTCTAAAGCTACTAATAATAATTCCGAGGGCAGTGAGGATGGAAGACTGCCAAGAGGACAAACAGTCGCACATTCAAAGTTTAGGCTACCCGAATTCAATATAGAAGAGGTGGAATCCCAAGAAGGGTTTGCTCCTAAATGCTTGGAAATATCACCTGGCACAAGTGTCTCCCGGGATATTGAAACTAAGCCACAGAAGCAAACTACTGCAGCCAAACAAGATTTTGTAGACACATCTTTTAGTAACTTAGTCCAAACAGGTGGTTCAAGTATCATGAAAGAGGCATTTAATCCAATGGAATCCAAGCACCCAGACAATGTTTCGCCATCAAAATCTTCATCTTTCCGCTCAGGTTCTGGAGAAAAGGTATCATTGCAGAATGCCTCATCAGCAGATGACAGACTTTCTTTAAAGGATTCTCGAAGAGACCAACCACAATCCTTAGCTGAAGGGTTTGCTCCCAAACTCTTGGAAATATCACTTGGCACAAGTGGATCCCGGGAGATTGGAACTCAGTCACAGAAGCAAACCACTGCAGCCAAACAAGATGTTTTAGACACATCTTTTGGTAACTTTCTCCAGACAGGTGGCTCAAACACCATGAAAGAGACATTTAATCCAATGGAATCCAAGCACCCAGACAATGTTTCGTCATCAAGAACTTCGTCTTTCCACTCACCTTCTGTAGAAAAAGTATCATTGCAGAATGCCTCACCAATGAAAGACACAGTTGCTTTAAAGGATTCTCGAGAGGAGCAACAGCAATCTTTAGCCAAAACTGGACCTCACCATACAGAAATGTCAGATTCTGATTCAAGTACTAAGAATTCAAGTCCCTTGAAAAATGAACGCTCCAAATGGAGTTCTGACAATTGCACACCAGGAAGCATCTTAAAGAGTTCTGAGACAAGAAGTGGTAAGAAGGTACCCAGCGACAGGCTAAATACTGTGGTTCAGAAGGATATGAATGACAACAATAAAAGTGATATGAGTCAATGTCAAAATCCAGAAGCTTCTGGAGAATATCAATATACACCGTTGAAACCTTCTTTTCTGATTATGCAGAGGCAAGTTGGTCTCTCGCATCTGATTTGTTCATCTTATTATTCTATGCATAAGTAGTTCTTTTCTCATCTGATATCATTATCCGATGCCTTTCTAATCCTATTTGCATGAAGCAGAGAAAGCACAACCAGGAAACCTGTTACAACTTTAAAACATAAATTGTATCTTAAGGAGAGCATTGGTGATCAAATCACAAAAGGGGAACCTAAAGCCATTACTGAGGCAGTGGCTTCAACGTAAGCGGACTTTCCTTGTCCTTTGAAATGATCAATTTCTTTCTTCTTATGTATCTCTAAGATTTTCTTTATCAAAAGTGATTTTGTTCTATGTAGTAGAATCACTGTTAGTATCTGAATGGTGCATACATCAAAAGAATATAAAGTTTCTGGATTTTATTTGTTAATATGTTATGCACGTGTGCATCTGTTTTGTGGATCAACTTAGTTGCAGGCTTGGTTAATCACAAAGTAAAGCTTGCTACACTATGTTTTCGAGGATATCACTCTTTTCCTGTGACTATATCACATATTTGGATGGATTTCAAGCTATCAAAGGGTAGTTGAAAGAGGATTGGCTAACGCTATCCCCATTCCGAAACAGAAAAATAAGTAGCCTCGGGAAGTGTTACATATTCAAGAATACACTGTATCCTAATTGGTTACTATTGCCGTCCTTATACACACCTGGGGTAACGTGGAAGAAACCTTCAATCCACTTGGTGTGTCCTTGGGGGCAAGTTTCGAGTCAAGGTGCTGTCACCTGATCCTCAACTCCTCCGTCTAGGCCAACTCCTAGCGAAGCCAAGGGGGGTAGTCGCTATAAAAATAATCTAAGGCTCTTTTAAACTAAGAAAGCAAAAGAACTTATTTCTAGGAGTTTATTGCTTTAAATAAAACAAACCATTCAACATTTAACATTCATCATCATCATATAAAGTACTTGTCCATAAGTATGCATATATCAAAGGATACAAGATCTGCAAGATTTAAGCATATAAGTTAGACAATTGCATGAATGCAAAAGATTGCTCACATAAAGATAGTACCAGTGCCTTAAAATGAGTCGTGGGCAATTGTTGATCGAGTGTTTTATTAAGGTAAATTAATGTTGAGTTAATGAGAAAATGTGGCCTCTTTGGAGGCTAGCTCTTTGTTTGGAAACTTGCGGAGAGCTTACTAAAACCCAAGAGGTCTCACCAGTAAACTCACTAAAAGTGCTGGATGTCTAAAATGGGTGGGAAAACCAGGTCTCGAGAGGGCCCGCCTTATTTCATAGGTCACTTTTAGGCGTTTTCTCGCATTGAGCTAACTACTTTAGAGATTTCCCTAATTAGACTACAAAAGAAAAAGTTTATTGACTTGAAAGAAATAAACTTTGCAACCTGCTTTGTAACCTGCTTTGTAAAGAGAACTTGCAAAAGATACTTAGAAATTGAAAGATTGCAAGACTTATTGCTGAAAGTAAATAAAGAATTCTAAACCAAACATGCATAAACGATTGCAAATTCCTTTTAATTAATCATGCATGTGAAATATGAGTGTTATGTTTGTTCGATTTACTTGACTTGTGTGTTTGAGATAAAATATTTAGACATGCAAAAAAGAAAGCCAAACCAAGACACACAAATCCCCCTAATGGGGATGGGGAAACTGGGAACAAAGGGCCCGCTTTTATTAAGACTATTACACCGAAAACAAAAGTTCTCGTTGAGCTTAACTTTAGAAGTTTAGATCCTTATAAGTTTTGGATCTTGAAGAAACTACAAGAAAAACAAGGGAAAAAAAAATGTTGATGAAGTAGAAAGCCCCCCGAGTGCCCCGAAAGCCTTGATTTCGCCCAAACTTGACGGAATCTTCCCTTGGCTGTCCAATGTCCTGCAGAAAACAGCAAACAAAATACTCCAAAAGATGCCCAAAATCACTTTGGGACAGCTTAGGGAGTACGTCAAATCTTATAGAAAAATTGTAAAAAATAGCTAAGTAAACTATGCTAAAAACTTGAAATTGTTTTAGAGATTTTTGGGCTGCCTATTGGGACAGCAAATAAAAGCACTTTAATATTGCCAAATAACAGAAATGAAGCTCAATCAAACATGCACCTTCAAGCCTTTAAATTTTACAGGAAAGAAACTAGCAATAAAGGAGCTTTTCTTAACTAGATCTAGCTATAGATAGATGAAGAAATGCCTAGTTCCAGATACTTTGCATGCAAAAGAAACTAAGTTACACTTTTGAAATTGAAACTAGCTTCTCAAGCTTTCATGAAAGAAGTAACCAAATATCTTTGAAGAAAACTGAGAGGGAGAAAGGAAGAAACTCTTTTTCTTTCAAAAATTGAAAAATGTGGGCTATGGGGTCCTTTGATGAAGAGTAGAGGGAGCTCTATTCCTTGAAAATCTTGGACAAATGATAGTTGAAGCTACAACCAATCAATCCTCCAAGCTCTGAAGAACCTGCAAACAATATACTTCAACCCTGCAAAGTGCAAACACTTGTTAAGAAGGTCTTCCCTACACAAACAAAAAACTCAAATATGCATGTTAATTTAACCGAAAAGAAGACATGCAATATAAAAGCTTGAGGTTCAATAGAAAAGAAATGAGATTAATCAAACTAGATTTACCTCACTCTACTGTATGACAACATACTTTCAAAGCCTTTGCAAATAGATATACAAGATTAAAACACAAGATACAAATTACCTCATAATAATAGCACTAGATTCAAGCATCCACACATAGCATCGACACCAATGGAACTCCAAAGTCTTCTTTATTCAACTTAGAAATGATACAATGATACAACAATAGGTCTATCTTCCCAAAAGCAACAACTCTAGAAAATGGAGAGGGGTATGCTTGCTTAAATAGCACATATGGTGACAACTCCAAAGAGGGATGCGTGAGTGAAAGGAGGAGATGCGCATAGGGTTAGGGAGTGGCGCACTTAGTAAAGGGGAGTGAGTGAGTGTGGTGATGAGTGGAGTGGATAGGTAGCGGTGTGGAGTGAAGTGAGGTGGAAGGGTAGTGTAGGGTGAGTGAAGTGAGGTTGAGTGGGAGTGAATGGGAGTGGAGTGGAGCATGAGGGTGAGTTGAGGGCTTTGGGATGCGCGCCCCTCCTTTAGAATGCACCACCTAAGCTAGTGGGGTCGAGTGCCTATCTTGGGATCTCCTCCACACCCTTAACCTTCAGTGAAGTTGCCCTCATGTGTGCTAGACTCGCCTTTGTCCTCAGTCAACCGGGGACACAAGAAAAACATGTTTCCAACATGTTCCCCAGTTCTCCTAAAAAATAGGAAATGAATTAAATTACCCCTTTTCCGTAATTTTCGAGCAAATTTGATTTTTTAGTGATAATAATCACTTTTTTGCCTCGAAAGAAGGGAAATAGGGGTTTAGATGATACTCTGGACTAAAAAACGACCATAAATATAGTATTTGATAATGTTTGATGCCATATTTTTACAATTTATTGACTCAGAATTAAAAAATTCCAATTTTTGCGGGAATTTAATTAATTCACTAAAACATAAAAAAAAAACCTATCAAACCTGTTATCCCCGATATCTAGGGATAGCTAGGAGATCATGTCTCGAGGCCCACAGGTCCTAGACATGGAGTACCGAGAGAAGGATTGACCTGAGCATGGCCCTGGAGGGCCCATCCTTCTTCTTCTTCGCCAGACTTGTCCTGTCAGCAACAACAACTTCCATCACCATCGGCTTGGACTTGCATCA
>ML856822.1:27492-37863 GCA_009831015.1 Picea engelmannii | reverse complement strand
CTACAAGTAGGAAGCTCTTTGGGATCCCTCACTGGAGATGATGAGAGAAGATGGAAGATGGAAGAACCCCCTCTTTGAACCACCCCCCCTTGTGAAATTGCAATCAAGAAGAAAGAACAGAGGAATGTGCAGAGATAGGAGTAGAAGAAGAAAGAGTAGAAGGAAGAAGAAGAGAAGAAACAAGTGAAGATGTGGTCTATTATTGCACAATTTGTATTTAGGGAAAAGACCAACCCAAACAACAAATGTGTGACACAACTCGGGACACCTATCATTGTCACCTCAATAGATATACCCCTCGTTTTAGTGATGGACAAGTCCAACACAAGGGAGGCTTCTCGAATGACCTTAAGTGGGCAAAGGGAACAACCACAAGAGTGGAAAGAAGCCCCTATTTTGGTCACTTGAACAAGGTGGCTAAAGCTTCTTGAATAGAGAGGCTTGGACTAGAAATGATGAAGGCTTGAAGAGTACCTGCCAAAGCACACGTAAGGACACAAAACCCAAAGCCAAATATTGATAAATAAGCCACTAACCACTAAGGACTTAGCAAGATATGCTTGTTGTCCTAACAAATGCAACAAAAAGTAAGTTTATAACAACAATGATAAAATTGTAACGGTTGCATATTGGAAAATGGAAGGTTATAAACAATAGGCAATTTTCCTATGATCAAACCAAAACTTTAACGGTTAAATAGGTTGCAAAGTAAGTGTTATCAATAGATATATAATAACCCTAGATGGTTGTAGCAAACATTTGCTACAACAACAAGTTTCCATCACATAAATTAGAAGATAGATATGCCAATTTATAGCCCTTATCAAGTAGATCAATTTGCAATAGTTAAACACAATTTTCTACGGTGAAAAGTAAGTGAAAGAGAGTAAGAGTGAGAGATTTGTTGCAACCGTAATGGCTTTAGCTAATTTATTGTTACATCAGTAAGAAGAACTCAACAAAACAAGACACCCTTAGCCAAGAGAGTAGCTAGGAGCATGCAAAATCCAATCCAAACTTTATCAATTTCAATCCCTGAAATTTCACATTTACCAATGCAACAATTTACGTTCTCCAATGTGATTAGTGCCTTGTTTTTGGGTGAATGGAGTCTCTGTATTGGAAAATAGGTTAAGAAAAAAAGAAGAGAAGATGATTCATGAGGGTTGAACCCTTATAAAACCCAACAAAACTATCTCCCTTCAAATTGTTTAGCCCAAAAGTCAAGATTAACTAGGGCTTGAAAAGCTTCCAGGGGAGTAAACCCTCTTACTCCCTAGAATATATAGACCCTAGCCAAGCCTTGCAACAAGGGTGTAAACCAAAGAGTACATGCCATGGACACGGTAGTCATAGGAACACATGCACGTTGGTGGATGAAAGACTACGAGAGCATACATGAATGGGTGTAGGTGGTTGAGTTTAGAAAGGTCAGGTTCCAACCCATAACTGACTTTGAGTTGACAAATCAATATAAGGGTACAAAGGATCCTAAGAAACATATTTGTTTTTGTGAGAGGCGTTGGACAACCAAGCACATCCCTCGCACCCAATGGGTCCATTATTTTGTACATTCAATGGACATGTTCCTTAGAAGCTGGTACATTCAGGAGGAAACAAGAAGACAAACATGGGATTGGGGAAGCAATAGTACACAATTATGTGCGACATTCAGTTTCACAGTAGCAACCCCAACGTAGAAGGAGGCCTTCCTGCGAATTAAGGATTTCATCTTCCATCATCAGTCGAAGAATGCCATGTCAAAGGTCGTATGTGCCTATCACAAGCCAGTGGAAAAACTGAAAGAGGTAGTACATTGCTAGATGATTGAAAGTGACAACATTGATGAAGACAACCCCAGGGGTATATAGATCAATGAAACTGAGGGTGAGCACACAGTTGAAGGGAAGGCAATCCTAGTCCATGTGCCACACGAACCTAGTCTAGTCACAGCCTTTATTACCGCTACAGTACCTCGTTTGAATTTTGTTAAGCCATAAAGTCGTGATACACGAAGATGCCATCGGTATTAGCACCAGGATTCTCATCCGTTAAATGATAAGATCTGGAATCGGCCATGTTCCTGACCAACTTGCCCAGTAAATGCTGAGATCACCCAATAGATTTACCCTGTTAACCAGTCCGGACGGACAACTCAGATCCAAGTTGTGTCTATAGGGTTAATGATGAATAACAATTATTACAGAACTTGCCAGCTAAGCCCGGGTATAAGGTTCCGTGAACTCGGTGTAGGACACATTGTTTCCCATAGAGAACTTAGAGATTTACGAATTTTGAAGTGTGAGCAAGCCTATGTAATCCCTCGAACCTCAGTCGTGATCCCCAATCCCTAGTTCACCTGTGGAATTTGTTGATATTTCAGACTAACCATGCCGAGAGCTATAGGGAGTAGAAGTGTCGTTTCAAAGGATGCAGTACTAGACAAGCCCTGTGACCCCTGGGTCCAGATCGTGGGTGATCTCAAAGGGAAGGTCGAGCAAGTCAAGCTCCTCGACCTTGACCTGACAGACCAGGTTTTGTTCCCTCAGATGAACATTGATGTCTTCTGGAATGTCGCTCTAGATGAGTTGGGAGGCATGCAATTTGTGCCAAAGCTGGAGTTCATTAATCTGTTCAACTCTACCATTATGAACCTCAGGGATTTACCAGTTTTCGGCACCACTGGAGAAGTTGTGGGGTGTACCAAGTTTCTCATTAGCAGGGTACATGACAGAAGCTCCTCGTTGGATAAGAGATATCCAATTCACGTAGAATACATCCACCAGCTTACAGGACTATCCGTCGAAGGCTAGGATGTGTCCAAAGGTTTCCAGGGTCCCAACAAGCATGGCAAGAAGAAGGGGAGCCCAGTCTATATGAGAGGTTTCATACACAGAGGGGGGGCGCACAACCAAGATCGATTGCTATATAATTGCTAGTAAGGTCATGAGGTCTTATTACAAAGGAGAGTGTACACTGGATGCTCTATCAATGGCATAGTTTTGCACCAATGGCGTTGTCTTCAACTGGTGCAGCTATTTACTGGAGGAACTCATGGTGGCTTGTGAGGAAGCACAGGAGAAGGGTGGCACTTTCACCTATGGATACTTGTTGCTTGCGTTTGCAATGATGAAGTGGACGCCACCCGCCGGAAGACCATTGTGGCCAACATATAAGGGGTGATTGACAAAGATGTTCGAGCCTTGGCACTCAAGGTCAAACTCGGAGAACACTGCCTTTAACAACACGACGTTCTCCAAGTGGTACAACAAGTTGTTCAACGCAACACAAAGGTTGCGCATTCCGCAAGAATTTTTCAACTACAACACGCAGAACATTGCATTTAGCATGAACCGCCACAATACATTTGTGTGGCCAAGGTATGCCAACAGAGAGGACTTCCACTCGCGCATGCTGCCATTTTATTTAGATGAGGAGGCCTTCGACAAGGAGGTTATGTCATGGCCTGGAGTCAAACACAAACCACGCAAGTCGGGGATGCATTACCTTTTCCTTGTGGAGCTGCTGAAGAAGAGGGGTCGGGAAGCAGGGGTAGGACCGAGCTTAGGTCCGAAAGTACAAAAGAAAGAAGCCCTAGTACAGACAAACTTCGACGAGGAGGAAGAGACGCAGCCACGGGAGCATAAGAAGAGAACATTACCTATGTTCCCGTAGCTTCCAGAGCAAGCTATGTTGACAGGTAAGGATGTCAAAAAAATTCTCAGTGTTGCATTCATCATAGAGTCAATGGCCAAGAAACCCAGGACGGGGATCTCCCCGAGCAAGGTTCTGAACCCCCAACCCATTTCATCCACCATTCCTCGCACTTGCTCAATGGCTCGAGCAACCCACATTATAGACATCCAGGACGACCCTGAGCCTGACACCACTCCATCCACCACCAACATCATTGAGCAACGTCCATCACCACCACAACCCCAGTCACCGCCTCTAGAAACTGACATTCCATCCCAAACCATCGATCCAAAACCCATGCAGTTGGATCCCTTAGAGACACCCGAGCAGAGACTAGAACTCCTTGGTCCAAACCCAAAAGTACCCGAACAGAGGCTACAACTGCCTGGCCCAAACCCTGAAGACCAGGACCAGCAGATCATACCCTTTGTGTTGATTCAGGACACTCCGTCTTCAATGAAGATGCAAGCAGGACCGAAGCCGCAAGTCTTAAGTCCACAACGCACTTCCTCAATGACCAAGGTTGAGGGTGCTATTGGAAGCGCAACCTTGGAAGCTGAGGTCCACAAAGAGGCGGAGATACCAGAGGTTCATAAGGAACCTAAGATGACCTCAGGACAAAGCACAACATCGGTACAGGAATAGATGGAGCTAGTCCTCCAAAGCCCTCAGTAGTGTGCAGAGTTGTTGCAACTCTGCCTGTCCAGAACAAACATTTTAACATTCTTGCCGTCGGTGTTGAGGTTGAGGCTTGCACTAGGACCATCTACAAGAGAGGAGGAGGTGGATAAACCTTCCAAGCATTCAACGACCAATGGACTTCCATTGCAGGTCCGAGTACCTAGGGAAGCCACCCCTTCCTCCGCTGACCTTGCACAATGGTCAACAACGCAGCTAGTCGAAATGATCAGAGCCTCAACTGATCAACTGGAGCAGAGGCTCCAACAGGCCGAAAGGACTGCAGAGTTCGCAAGGGAGGAAGCACTCCTTGCTCAAGCGTGCATAACACAGGAACAATACACCAAGATCCAGGCAGAACATAAACTTGAAAGAGTCTAGGAGAGGCTTGCTGAAGCCTAGATGAAAATAAGGAAAGTAGCTCCACAACTGCTAGAGTCCAGTGCTGCAAGAGAACCTGAACATTAGATCGAGCTACTCCAGGGAGCATGGTCACAGTTGGCCATTCGCACAAAGAATATGGAAGTGCAGTTACGACAGATTCAACAAGAAGCAGAGCAACAACCTCGGAAGCTGCAAGAACAGATGGAGAAAATAGTGCTGGAAGGTAACAATGCTCGAGAAGCACTACACAAGCGCACAACCGAGTGCACAAAGATATTTCATGAAGTCAACGACTGGATGGGAATTATTGCAAGGTGCAACCAAACTCTAGAGGACGTGTGCACAAGAACACAATTGCACAATGAGGAAGTTGCGATCACCATGGATCCACTGGAGCAACAAGAGAAATTTGATCAAATTCAATGAGGAAACAATGAGCTCGACACTCTATTTGAAGCGCAATTCGTAGCCAAGAAGGAGCTGCACAAATTTTGACCTGTCGTCCAGATAGTGTATATGCAAATGCATCAGGTAGATGCTATATCCGACTCTGAATGGAACTCTCTGATCGCATCCAAGCCCAAAGGATGTATCACATATGCAACTCAATAGTTTGTAGTTGAGGCCTCACTCCTTGCCATGAAGTGGTAGGATAAAATCAGGAGTTTTCAGGAAGTCAGGAAGCAGGCCTTAGAGTTGGTCCTAGAGTTGGGCCCTTCGTTTGAAGAGGCAGAGAAAGAGAAAGTGCAAGCAAAAGATGAAAGCAAAGCGGAGAAGGAGGACAAGGGAAAGCAACAGGCACTCCTAGAAGCCGCGAAAGAGCCAAGTACTTGACTCGAGGGTGAGTTAAGGATTGTGGTCGGAGCTTGTTGGGCCCTTCGTTTTTGGGTTTAAAGCTGCGCAAGAAGGACTACAATCCCAATTTTGATCAAACACGAGTTGCGCAAGCTACAAAAGAGCTGGACATTGGAGCAAGTAAAAAAACAGAAATCAGTTGCGAAAAGGGACAACGCAACATCAACAAGGCAAAAGCTGTTACAACAGAACAAGAAAGCATGCGAGCCCAAAGCCAAAAGATTCCACTCAGCCTGTATATGAGATGCAGACTATTGTAAAAGGGTTGGGTTTTTAGCTATTATTGTTGGGTTGGCTACTGTGGTTGGGTGTAGTTGAGAAAAGGTTTTGTAATTGTAATTTGTATACAGTTTTGGGAAAAAAGGTAGATAGAGCTCTGTGACATGAGTCTCGAGCCAAAAGGTTGTAACAGAGTATTGATTTGTATCTATGAGATTGTACTCGAGAAGCTCTGATGATAATAGATGAAGAAGGACCTAAAATTTTGAAATATAATGTGTCATTTTGTGTTTATGCTTATGAATTGTCTCTTTACAGTACTTCTTTATGCTTGATAAGCTCAATATGATATCTCTGTTTACAAATGCTTTCACAACTTGAGTATCTTTAGTCCCAGTATGAATGAGTTCAGATCTGTTATGTAGTTAGTCTATTTTGCGCAAGATCGTGGTGAATCTTGAAGGTTCTAGAAACCTGCCTAAGTATTCTCCTTGCCCTTCCCTATCTTTCTGTCTTGGTTGCACTTCGGGTGAGACTTCTTTTGTTTAGAGGAGATGAAAATGCCAACGCTCTAAACTACCTGGTGCCTTTTGTTGGTAACCTGAGAAGGACCCTAGTTTGATCAATTTCGTGCCAACAAGCGACAGGGAGTTAGAGCAAAAGGGGCAGAGAGAGTCGAGTGTAGGAGAGTTAGAGAATAGTTCAGTTATGTCTACGTTTTGTATGAGTTTTTGTAACGAGATAGAAAATGGTTTAGGATGAGCAAGAAAAGGTGGTGGTGTAGAGTGCATGACACTTGTTCAATGTATCTATGATTTTGTATATACATAAATATAATGAATGGAATATGAAGCTCTATCTTTCTACATTTTGTTGTGCGATGGAATGAGTAAATGTATGTTTATTTCTTTATGCATGGTACTATGTTAATGGGTATGAATGAATGAATAAATGTATGCCCGAGAGATTTCCTAGTATACATTATCCCTCCACATCTGCCACAAGAATAAATGATCTCTATGATTCTCATGGCATCTTGACCGAGACCTTTCTTCGGTCCTCGACTGAAGATTGAATATGTCGATGCCTTAGGGTTTTGTTGGTTAAATATTGACGAACCCTCGGTCTTCGAACCCCTAGTGATAGGAGAGACATGCACCAACATTACCCCCTAGTTAAAAGTCAAGCTCTCTGACTAAGAAAGCGAAATGAAACCAAACCAAAGTGAAATGAGGGAAAGGATGGATACTAACTAGTCTTTAGAGGATCTGAATCACTCGTTGAAGAGCCATCAAGGGTTTAGATTCTCAGAATGCTCCAATGTGCTAGATCTACTTGCAAATAGTTAGGCAATGTGTTCAAAATCCAGACATTATCTACGATGCAAGATCTAACATAAAAATAAATAAATAGTGCAATGTTACTAAATACAAAAGATCAAGTATGCCCTCAATTATGGGGTTCTCTCCTTGTAACCAAGGGTCTCAAAAACCTCTCTCAAGGTGTGGTTGAAGAGGATCCAAAGAAATGTTAGGGGATGGATCCAAGAACATGAAACCAAATTAATCAATTCAATAAGAAAGAAGAACCAAATAAATGGAGAGAGTATCTCTATCAATGGAAACCTTAGATGGAAGAGGGCCCAAGGAGATAACCAATCCAAGCAACATAATAATTTGAGAAAGAGATTGGGGTTCTTTGAAAAACAAATTTGATAGAGTTTTGACACTTTAGAGAGTGAGAGAAGAGGTCAAGAAGGAACCTTGACAAAGAAAAAAACAAAAGTACATGTAAACAAGGGAATGATACAGGGGAATTAAGAAAATGACCAATTATTGGGTAGAATCCTATCATTGCGGGGTACTCATCCATGAGTTTGACCATCAAAATACTAGTTTACCGTTTTATTCATGAAATTTTTGCCATAAACAAGGGCTATGTCATGCAAGTTAGTATGATACATAAGAGATAATCTTAGATTGGTTTGTATGACTCATGTTTCGAGCACATAGAACAAACCAAGAAAGGGGGAGATCAAATTTGACCAAGAAAACCCTTATATGTGCCCTCAAACATATATGAGAATATTGGAAACATCTCAAAGACATCTCTAACTAGCTAAGGGATAAAATCTAAGCGCACTTGTAGAGGTTGATTTGACTAAGAGAGAATGTCCAAGGGAAGAAACAAAAAATACCTAACAATGCGAAATAATGATGTAGACCAAGGGTTTAGGAACCTCACCTAGGCACTAGAGATTGAAAGGGGAGAAACAACACTCATACATCCATACATACACAAGGAACAACACAAGGAAGGCTAACCAATGCATTGGAGCCATAATGGAAAGTGGGAGTCCTCATGCCATCAATGAGGGTTGGGTGCTTGAAAGTGCCTCATAAATATCACACACTTTGCCAACCATCGAGGGCTGGTGTATGATGAGAACCAAGTGTGAAATCCATACACTACGTCCCTAACCTAGGTATTAATGGATTCCTTTAGGTCTTCATATAGATTAACCTAAATGTAGATATGCTTACTAGGCTTGGTTGGATTTTTTTTTTAGTTCGTGATAAACAAATTTCCATATGGGTGGGTAAGTGTTTCCAAAAAGTGTTAACATTGAACCAACATCCTTGAAAATTTGACCCTGATTGGGCAGTGTAATGATGCAAAAGTCTCTACTTGAAAGTTTTCCATCTAATGCAAGAAGACTGCAAACATATTTTGACAAACCCACAAACCTCACCATATGATAGCCATGCAACTTGAGGCATACTTAACATAAACATAACTAAAAGGCTCTCAAGGTTCTTAACCCTAAGTTTGAGTCATACTTTAAGACAGTATTTACTATACAAAGTATCCAACTAGGGTAGGGTGACTACATTTAGAACCAACAATCTTAAGAAAAGGGTTAAGAACATGAACAAAAACATTGCCTCATGAAAGGCGTTTGATACAAAGTTTTGGGTCAACTTGGGTGCCATTTTACCCCAAGGCCACTACGACAATCTAATTAATGCAAAGAACTCGAAAGGCTCTTTGTCATTAATGCATTATTGGATGATGATGTTGATGATTCCTATCCACTAAGTCCAACTTTTGTCTACCAGACCTTAAGAAAATTGGTAAGGAGTTAGTTGATTTGTTTCAACCTTTTATTTCTATGATTGGAAAGATTAGAGAGAAACATTCATAGATCTCTTTGTTTTTTACAATTAACAAGTTACGGAAAAAAAGTGTTATTACAAATATTGTGAAATTGAGACCTAATGTGCACATAGGCATGACATTCTAAAAGAAAATATTTTTCATTCTCTACTTTTTTAGGTCATAGTCTAAATCCATGAATTGGCCCTTCTCTATTTGCTCAAAATAACGAGAAGGGAAACCATCATTTTTGGCTTGAAATCTGGCAAGAATCATTTTGGATTGATGAAATTGGAGATATTAGATGCTAACATTGCATAATCCAATTGCAATAGGGGTATTGTAGGGTACCAAATCCATTTATGCATTAAAAACAATGATTTCATCGATTCAAAATTGCAATTTCAATAAAGATTGCTTGGCCGAATTCTGATGATGACAAATCAGAAAATTCAAATTTTTAGAATGTTTGTCCTTCTTCCTTTCTTCGTATCACAGATATAACTTATTCTTTCTTCCCATGACATTTTAAGTCTTATCCAACACTAGATTTCACTATGAAACTCATGAGAGTTTGCTCTTATTTTAACAATAATAATTTTCCTTTTTAAGCTAACTATAACAAAAAGATGATTTTGATCATTTAGCTCAGGCTTATTGAATTCTTTATAATACATTACCTTTGTATTATTCTCTATTTCTTAATTGCATCACAATTTATTTATTTTTTAAATTTGTTGTGACATTGTTTTGGATATTATCCATATTTTGAATAGGGATATTTCCTTTTATCTTCTAATAATCTAGTCAAGAATCATACGACATATGACATGTCAAATCACATGTTATCAACTCACGAGCTCAATTGATGGAGGAGAGTGTTGTTTTTTTTTTCCACGAGAAAAAAATGCACTTTATATTCCATAAGGATATAAAAATTTACAATTCGACATCTCATTCAACGGTTTACACTCTACAAGGAGGTCGATGCAATGAGAAAAGATACCCTATCCAATCCACCCTGTCCTCACTAACAAAGCAATAATCATCAAGTCTGCATGGCTGCTACAGTGAATACCAGTCATCACAACTGCAAGGAGAAAAATCCAGTCAAATCTTGATCTTGTAGATTGGACCTTCGTTTCCGTCCTCCCAATAAGAAAATCTAATATGGTTCATAGGGAGAAGCAAAGCTTGTTTCGAGAGGATGTCTGCCTCGGAGTTTTCCTCTCGGAAAATATGATGGAAAGTGAGCTTGCTGAAAAGAGAGGTAGCTTTCTTGGTCCTGTCTTTCCAGCAAAGGAGTGATGCCACATGGAAGTCTGACAAACCATTCAGCCAATCGATTATGAGCTTTGAGTCACCCAGAAGGAGCAAGGAGTC
>ML856822.1:0-27392 GCA_009831015.1 Picea engelmannii | reverse complement strand
TACTCCTATCTCTGCACATTCCTCTGTTCTTTCTTCTTGATTGCAATTTCACAAGGGGGGGTGGTTCAAAGAGGGGGTTCTTCCATCTTCCATCTTCTCTCATCATCTCCAGTGAGGGATCCCAAAGAGCTTCCTACTTGTAGTTGCGTGCAAGTCCATTCACAATAGCTAAATCCTCTTCCCCTTCTCGAAGGGGTCCATTACCATCTTCTACTACATCGAGCTATTACTTTGCGCCTCAACTTCCTCTGAGGTGACTACATATCTCAACAACCAAGGGGATCTGACTTTGTCTTCTCTAAACCTACTACCACTACTCCTTGTATCCTCACTTGATACCCTACTCATGATTGCACGTCTCTTCGACGACCTATCTCTTTATATGCTCCTCTCTGGCACAACACTCTCTTCCACACATCCTCCTAGTGTGATCTCCTTTCTCTTCATTCTGGCTTTGACCCCTTGTCCTTCACCCCTTGCTATCTTCTTTCCACTCCTTTGTTCGACTTTCCTCCTTAACTTGACTCTTCTTGTGTATCTCTTGAATCTTTCTCTTCTTTGATTTTTTGGGTCCATTCTCTTCTCACCTCATCTCATCATTTTTTGGACCCTCTCCACTGGATCCATTTTCTCTCTGCCCCCCCCACCCCCGCCTTCTTTCCATCCGGCCCCCTCTGGGCAATGAGGTCTACTCAACCATCTTATTAGGATCCATGTACATCTGCCCCTTTTCTACGAACAACATCTTGATCAACAAGGGAATTTCTTCCAACAGTCTTTTTTGAGGGCCTTCAACAAACTTTCTTTCAGCCTCACTGAAAGAATCATTGTATTTGATGGCTAACTCAACAATGTATCCTTCCTTCACTCGATTGAGCCGGAAGTTGATTGTTCAAGACCACTTATTATCCACATATTTCAGTCGATTGACTATATTCTAGTCCCATACAAGTGGTTCTTGGACTCCCATAGTAGTATTAATAGTTGTCTACCTCTTCAACCATTCAGACAACAAACAAGGAAACTCAACAAATAAAAGTTCATGCAAAATTGTGTAAACATACTTCTGTTTCCAGTGTTCAACATTTGTTATCAGATCCTTGGTCTCCCACCGTACAAAATCATCTTCCTTCTTAGATAACCAGTCTTGTATTTCCTCCCGAGATGGATTCCACCTCATTTTCCCCCTTCATCATGCGATACAAAACCTTCAGGTCACGACAATGGAACCATTTGTGTGTGTGTCTCTCCTATCACTGGGGGGTTGAAGACCCAAGGTTTGTAAAGATTTGACCAACAAAACCCCAAGGCATCAACATATTCAATCTTCAATCAAGGACTGAAGAAGGTCTCACACGAGACACCATGAAAATCAGAGAGAGCATTTAGTCTTGTGTCAGATGCGAAGGGACAATGTGTACCAAGAAATCTCTCGGGCATACATTGATTCATTCATGCATACCCATTAACAATATACCATGCATAAAGAAATAAATAAACATTTACTCATTCCATCACATAATATAATGCAAAAAGATAGAGCTTCATATTCCATTCATTGGATTCGTGTAGATACAAAATCACATATACATAGAACAAACACCATGCGCTCTACACCACCACCTTTTCTTGCTCATCCCGAGCCATTTTCTAGCTCATTACAAAAATTCATACGAAACTTAGACAGAACTGGACTTGGAACTGAACTATTCTCCAACTCTCCTGCACTCGACTCTCTTTGCCCTTTTTGCTCCGAATCTCTTTTGATTTCTTCTATGCTCCACTATTTTTAGTGAATGCCAAATTTGCATGCTCTGCGTGTCCACATGCAGCCTCTGAATCATATTGGAGCATGGAAATCCCAACTAACTTGCCAACTCATCCATCCCTTTGCCCATTATAAGTCGGGTCATTATCATAATCAAGTGCAAAATTTCCCCGAAGATATGCTCAGATTCGTTGCATGCGGTCTTCTTGATTCCTTACATGCATTACAAAATTGGGTTGGCGCGCGTAGTCTTCCTTTGGCCAGCATTGTTTCTAATCCTTCTTTGCACTGTGTAGTGTGTCTCCATGGGTGCATGCATGCAACTTCCCCAAAACCTTGGGTGCCAACATGTAAACTTGATCTACTTTCTAGTTGTTGCAAATCACTTGGAAACCTAATCAAAGTTCATTGCTAGTCGACCACAACCCTGGATGTCACATTGAATCAAATTTAATAAAGTAATCCATTGGATCCTTTCCCCTTTTTCCTCTCTTTCCTTTGAGTTCTTGATTACCCTCAACAATTGAGTAGTGACTCCACTCCCTCCATCACTTCTCTCAATGGTTGGGACATTTTTGTGATATCTTGGTGACTCACTCCAATCGTTGTTCTACATCAACATTTCAAATACTTGTTTTTTTTTCCAACATCTTAATCATTGGATCAAAAACTTCTCTCTTGTGGCTAAGAATCTACCTACTAATTTTGAACTTCGATCCCCTCGCATGAATCTAGCTCCATTAACTCTAAATGGTAGCATGGATAGTTGGATCAATGTCGCAAGGTAAGTTTCTAATAAACCTTGACCTTGGGATACTTCTCAACCCATTGTGTCTACCTCAAAAACCAAAATCCATTCTTAAGCAATACTAGTTGGACATAGGGAGGGATGTGACCTTTGGTATAGAGTTGTTAGACTTGTAGAATGGGGTTATGTGATCTAAGTTGCCATCACCTTTATTACATCAACATGCAGAAGTATCCACATAAGAAAGTGAATTAGAGACTCTTTAAATGCCACATACATTAAATAGCACTAAGGCTCTTGCTTTGCTATTTCATTTACTTTTACTGGTTCATTATTTCTTTATAGCACCGATGCACCTTCTCAAGCTTACTAATGCTTGTTGCATTGCTCACCTCTTATCCATTGAGCATTGCCATTTGTCTTCTCGAGTTCTAAACTTTTCTTCTCAAAAAAACTATTTTCAAATTCTTGTAAATTTGGTGCTATGGAGCCTCAAGCACAAGCATTGGTCGAGGTAAGCCTTTAATTGTTGTCTTTAATAAGTTTTACTTTAGTTTTTTTGAGTTCATATCCATAGTAACTACTTGCTTTCATTTCCATTGGGGGAATCATTTTCGAGTGTGCTAAGTTTATGTGAATCATCGTTTCGATATGCCCTAGGCCAAGCCTACAACTCCACAACTAGCAGAGGCGATATATTGATATCAACGTGCTTTATTGACAATGGACTAATTTGTTATGCGAGCAAATTAATGATGTTGAATTTAGATAACAAACCCTTTAATGTGCACTTGTCTCTATGTAGTGCATTGAACTCAGTTCTCTATGATTTAGCATAAGTGCACTTCCAAGCTATTTTTGAATATGGAGCACTAGGGGAACATATTTAAAATTTTAATAGAGCATTGTTGCTTATGTTGCAATATAATGCACAAATCAACTAGTTATATTTACTATTACAATATTAATTAATTAACTTATAATTTTAACAATTTTTTTCTTTTAATGTCAACCAGCCTAGGCTTGAGAACAATTTGATGTTGTCAATTGCATGGGGGAGGAAACACGAGAGATTCTCGAACCCCATTATAGATGACACACTTTCTCTCCTAATGGATCTTGGGCTCTGAAAATAATTTGAGACTAATTCCCGAAGGTGAAGAACAATTTAGTGATCGTGGTCATTGATCCGAAAAGTATTCGGCCAACTTGAACTAATCGTGGTCGTTGATCGTCCATCACGACAAGATCAACAACGTTGGTGAATTGCGGGTCGTGAACTAGCACGTCCGCTAATTTCACCTTCGCGCTCCACAATGATTTCCAACCATCGATCTAATCGAGCGACTGATGTTTGATTCGTTAATTCCAGTGGGTCTTTGAGTCGATCTGACGACTGTGATGGGTTTTCCTCTAAATGAACGGTTCACATCCATCTCCTTTATCATGTTCCTGATTCATCTATGAGTCTAGTTACTCAAGCAGTTCAGGTACCTTTGACTAACGTGAAGTTTGACATTCCATGCGTTGAAATCCCGAAACTCCGAAATCATTATGAACTATCTCCTTTCAGGCTTAGCGCAGGGTTCCTGGACCCAGGTCACATGGACCTTTAGATGATTCTCGGGCTATGAGATCTACTCTTAGTCGGGTTTCGACTAAGGTCGTGGGCGTCAATTCAAGGCCTCTTAGACTTTTGGTCTGAAGGAGACGCCTCACTAACTTGCAGAACTTTAAGTTCTGAAATAGGACAAGATAAACTCGCGAGGTTACCGAGATGGTAACAGTGCCAAGAGGCTTGACCCAACTCCGAGGCTGTGAGGTAGCTCCCTAGGGAAAACACCTTTCGGAGTTAAACTGGAGCATATGATAGAAGCAAAGGCATAAGTTCTTAAGGAAGTCAACGTATACACGCATCTTAACCATTTCAATGCAGAAAACATTTATAGAGATGTAAATACATGCATGCAACCATTAATTCTCATTTCAACGCATAGAATATTAAAAAAATTATCAAAAACAGATAACGTGAGGCGACTGCTGGAAAGGGTGCCTGTTTCCACCCAACCGTAGGCTCAGTCACTCCTAACGGATTTACCACTAGCCGCCCCCAAGCTAGACCACGATGCTTCTCAATATAATCCTTTCTTCTGGCTCAGCAACAGTAAGGATGGAGTTTACTCTCCTCCTCCCGTGGGATCTCGGCAATGGTTTACAAGATACTGTTAGCGATATTTCTTGTCACGGGCTCGAGAGCATTTAGGTCTGCAAGTTGCACGAAGTGATCAAGCGCAGCACAGGAGAATCCTTGTTTTTCCAAGTAGCAGGTCAAGCGAGCGGGCAAAGTGTCGTCGACATCATCCAAGGTTAATGATCTCGCGAACTTGGGAGTTCGCAGGGTAAAGGCCCAAGCATTGGGTATCCCAAGTCGCGAGGACGCGAGAAGCGAGAAGGTGATTAGCTGTTGGATCTGGATCGAGGAGAACCGTTGGATCCGCACGTGGGATCGCATATCGGGGCCTCGCAAGAAAAGGCTCGAGAATTTGGGCGCGGGAATCACGAGTTTGTGAGAAGCGATATCCCGACAGCTGGAGGCAGTGGGGGCCATAGCAGAGTCGACGAGTGGAATATAGGTGGCACAAAGCCTCGGGATCTCGCCGCGAGAAGTCCCAAAGTATTGGTGTTAGGATTCGCGAGTCGCGAAGTGCCGAAGGCATCCCGGACTTGAGCCCACAATAGTGCCGAGAAGATATCAACTGTCAAATCTAAAAGGACACGTGGTGCGCGATTGGGCTCCATCTCCTCCTCGCCCCTCGCAACTTTAAAGAAGAAGGATTACCTCCTCCCAGCTGCGAGACGCGAAGCGCCGAGGGCATTCAGGACTCGGGCCCATAGTCTTGCCAAGAAGATCTCAGCCGTCCATCTAGAAGGGACACCTGGCAGCGAGTAGAACCATCTCGGCACTTCGCCCATCGCGACTCCAACATGCAAAGAGCAGCTCCTTTATTTTTCGATGCGCGAGGTGCCGGGAGAATCTCGGGCCCGGGCCCACGACATCGCCGGGAGAAGTAAGAACCGTCAGATCTAGAAGGACACGTGGTGTCAGATTAAGCCTTCTCGGCATATCGCTCATCGCGACTTTGAAACATAACGATTAGCTCCTCCCAGCCGTGAAACGTGAAATGACGAAAGCGCCTTTGAAGATAGGCACAGGGTCACAGCCCGTGGTCACTTGGGGGTGATAGAAAGAACTGTGCAAGGGGCCGAAGCACCGGGTTTGGCTGCAGAAGGGATCACTATGTTCTCCAAGTGCCAGTTCAACTCGATCTCAATCCCAGTACCTGCTCGGAGTGAATGAAGAAGAGAGAGGGTGGTTGAAACCTCGCCTCACTCATTAATTGTAGGAGATGGAGGATCTGGCGAACCATCTGCTCGAGGAAGTCCTGTGCATTGATTTTCTCAAAGACGCCATGCCGAAGTCCTCAGCTCGATAGAGAAGTCTGCGCACGCTAGCCCAACACTTAATGGATCAACTACCCTCCTCGTAGGAGCCATGCGTAGTTAAGATGGCACTTAAAAGAAGATATCAGTACGAGTTTGACTGAAGTGAAGTGACACCAAGCCTTGGGTGACTGGGCACACCTCTGTGAGGAGATTTTTTCCTGAGTATATAGACTCAGTTGTTGTATTTTGTAAGCATCGATGGTTGAGCAGAGCTCCCGGTTGTAAAGTTTTAACGAAGCACTGTTAATCTGATTATGTATGGACTTTTGAGACTTCTTGCCTTATGAATGCCAGTTTCTTTCATGCCTTTGTTTACACTGTGTTAGAGCAACTCAGAATTGGAGGATCCAGTCGAGCTGTAGCTATTATAGGATGATGTTGTAATGGATCACTGTAATAGTTGCGCCATCTGTAATCGGTTATTGTGATTTTCCCAGCGCTGAGTGACTTGGAATTGGCGGATCCAGTCAAGTCCCCTTTCACTTTCTTGAGACCCTGAACCAAGAGGATCTTGCATTCAGAGTCTTTCTTCTGCAAACTGTTGTAAGCCTATTGCCCAAAGCCATTTGTTCACCCTTCTTATCAAGTCTTCCACCTATTCACCCTTTAATCAACCCACTGGCTGAAGTTAGGATTCCAGACCTCCTTTGTTCTTTACGTACTGGAGACAGTCCCCGAGTTAGAGTGATACCTCCTCGAGCCATTATCTCCATCTGATCACCTATTAAAACAAATCGTGACATTAAACTGATGGGTGTCGGGCTCTGCTCCTGCAAGCAATCCAGGAGTGACTTCCGATGCTAACATTTCTGGTGCCGTTGCCGGGGACGAAGTTGAAGATTTTTCCCTGGGCAGAACGACAACGATCAACTGATTATGAAGGTGCATCAGAAATCAGAATTATTCAGATTGCTACTGTGCACCTAGCGACTCCACTGTGGCGACTCCATTGTTTCCACTTTACTGTTTCAGTTGTGGCCACTGTTGGCACACCTGAAAGCTGACCCAGAGGAGCTTTCTTGAGAAGGTTTCAGCAGCTGCTTTCTCAGCCTAAGAAGTTTCCTGGGTTAATGATAATGTTAAGATCTGGCCTTTGATGGTGAACAAGGACCAGACACATTTGAAGCTGCGCATCTTTCACCTGACGACTCCATGATTAAAGGATCGATTGGCGACTCCACTGTTTCGATATGGAGAAAATTCTGGCTCAAAGGTTTGCTTTCTGTGACTTTTCTCAGATAGTTGGCTTTCCTAATGCACTTCTTGATAGAGACCAATGGGAAGATTTCCTCCCGGAATTTCATGCATCAGATTGGGAAGAACCAGCTGAGCATTTATTGGACTTCCATGAGGCTATCCACCGACACAATATCACGCATGAGGATGTCCGGATTGAGCTCTTCAGGTATTCATTGAAGGGAGCTGCTCTTGAATGGTGTTGGTCTCTTCCCGCTGCAAGCATCCGCTCTTTAGCAGGTTTTCATACAGCTTTCAATTCATTTTGTAAAGACTACTATCCGGCTGTTCGCTTGTTTGAAAGTTGTTGTGAAGAGTTTTCTTCGCTTCATGAAGCCTCTGTTGGCCCCAAAGACCATGTCCATGATGAAGCCCTTACTGTGGAGGAAAGCATCTGCTGTGAAAAAATTGAGGTGTTGAATGATATGAGTGGTGTTAGCTCGAGGATGGAAGCATCTGACATCATATCAGACGTGTTTGTTCTTTTAGATGTTCATAAAGATCAACACGCCTCCTGTGGATATTATGAGTTTGTAGAGCAGATGTGGTCCATGGTAGATGGCTCACCTAAATGTCGGGTTGAAGTAGATATTCCTAACAACCTTGTTTCTGAGGACAGAGACCTTCCCGTTTGTAAAGAAGACATTATTGTGGAAGAGGTTCCCTCTCTTTTTCTCCAGGGAGTTTCTCACGATATATTTTCACCCGAGATCAAAGAGAAGAAGATTATGTATGAGCAACTAGAAGCAGCGGGTCCCACTGTCCCTGAAACAGATATTTTTGACGGGATCACCATTCTGGAGGAGGATCATAAAGATAAGGGTCAGACCCTTTTTGATGAATATTATAGTGATGATGAGCTTCAAGCTTATCCTACATTCGATCACTATAAACATACTGAAGAGCCAGTCGACAAGCAGAATTCCCCCATGGTCCCTATTTATGATGAATATGAATCAGACCTGGAGGAGAGCCAACAAGAAGAGGAAAAAGAACCAGAGGGGCAGTTTGCCCTTCGTTCAGAGCCAGTCAGCGAGCAGCCACCGCCTAAGATCAATCAGCCTACGACAGTTGTCCACCCACCTGTGCTAACCATAGATATTCAACCACACATCCACAACTGTGTAGCAGAGGAGGCTGCCTGTCGCCAATTTTCTGGAGTCTGCCACCGGTCCTATGAGCCTGTGAAGGAATACATGGAGTTGCATTTCCTTCATAAATTGGAGCCGCCCCATTTCATCTCAACCTCAGCCTGTAAGGAGGGGCTGAAGAGCGTAACCATTCTGCTGTCATGGTTACACCACCTGTTTGAAATCATCGACAAAAGGAAGGAGCTTCCATTCAGGAAGTTACTTGATTGGCTATGGTGGAAATTTGCTTTCACCTAGCCTCATGTACAAAGTATATTAGTATTAGGTTGTACATAAATAAGCTCTTTTGAGCATGTATGTTTATTTTGTTCACTTTTATTTTTTTCGGCTTGTATTTTCAGCAGCGGGATGTTGTGAGCATGATTCCATAGCCCAACAGAAAGGCGACTGGAACTGCAGAAGGAGTTCTTAGAGCATCACAGGGACGACTCTATCCCCCATGGAGCCAAATGTTAGCGATATTTCTTGTCACGGGCTCGAGAGCATTCAGGTCTGCAAGTTGCATGAAGTGGTCAAGCGCAGCATGGGAGAATCCTTGTTTTTCCAAGTAGCAGGTCAAGTGAGCGGGCAAAGTGTCATCGGCATCATCCAAGGTCAATGATCTCGCGAACTTGGGAGTTCGCAGGGTAAAGGCCCAAGCATTGGGTATCCCAAGTCGCGAGGACGCGAGAAGCGAGAAGGTGATTAGCCGTTGGATTTGGATCGAGGAGAACCGTTGGATCTGCACGTGGGATCGCATATCGGGGCCTCGCAAGAAAAGGCTTGAGAATTTGGGCGCGGAGATCGCGAGTTTGCGAGAAGCGATATCCCGACAGCTGGAGGCAGTGGGGGCCATAGCAAAGTCAGCGAGTGGAATATAGGTGGCGCGAAGCCTCGGGATCTCGCCGCGAGAAGTCCCAAAGTATTGGTGTTAGGATTCGCGAGTCGCGAAGTGCCGAAGGCATCCCGGACTTGGGCCCACAGTAGTGCCGAGAAGATCTCAACCGTCAGATCTAAAAGGACACGTGGTGCACGATTGGGCTCCATCTCCTCCTCGCCCCTCGCAACTTTAAAGAAGAAGGATTACCTCCTCCCAGCTGCGAGACGCGAAGCGCCGAGGGCATTCAGGACTCGGGCCCACAGTCTTGCCGAGAAGATCTCAGTCGTCCATCCAGAAGGGACACCTGGCAGCGAGTAGAGCCATCTCGGCACTTCGCCCATCGCGACTCCAACACGCAAAGAGCAGCTTCGTTATTTTCCGATGCGCGAGGTGCCGGGAGAATCTTGGGCCCATGCCCACGACATCGCCGGGAGAAGTAAGAACCGTCAGATCAAGAAGGACACGTGGTGTCAGATTAAGCCTTCTCGGCATATCGCTCATCGCGACTTTGAAACATAAGGATTAGCTCCTCCCAGCCGCGAAACGCGAAATGCCGAAAGCGCCTTTGAAGATAGGCACAGGGTCACAGCCCGTGGTCACTTGGGGGTGATAGAAAGAACTGTGCAAGGGGCCGAAGCGCCGGGTTTGGCTGCAGAAGGGATCACTATGTTCTCCAAGTGCCAGTTCAACTCGATCTCAATCCCAGTACCTGCTCGGAGTGAATGAAGAAGAGAGAGGGTGGTTGAAACCTCGCCTCACTCATTAATTGCAGGGGATGGAGGATCTGACGAACCATCTGCTCGAGGAAGTCCTGTGCATCGATTTTCTCAAAGACGCCATGCCGAAGTCCTCAGCTTGACAGAGAAGTCTGCGCACGCTAGCCCAACACTTAATGGATCAGCTACCCTCCTCGCAGGAGCCATGCGCAGTTAAGATGGCGCTTAAAAGAAGATATCAGTACGAGTTTGACTAAAGTGAAGTGACACCAAGCCTTGGGTGACTGGGCACGCCTCTGTGAGGAGATTTTTTCCTGAGTATATAGACTCAGTTGTTGTATTTTGTAAGCATCGATGGTTGAGCAGAGCTCCTGGTTGTAAATTTTTAACGAAGCACTGTTAATCTGATTATGTATGGACTTTTGAGACTTCTTGCCTTATGAATGCCAGTTTCTTTCATGCTTTTGTTTACACTGTGTTAGAGCAACTCGGAATTGGAGGATCTAGTCGAGTTGTAGCTATTATAGGATGATGTTGTAATGGATCACTGTAATAGTTGCGTCGTCTGTAATCGGTTATTGTGATTTTCCCAGCGCTGAGTGACTTGGAATTGGCAGATCCAGTCAAGTCCCCTTTCACTTTCTTGAGACCCTGAACCAAGAGGATCTTGCATTCAGAGTCTTTCTTCTGCAAACTGCTGTAAGCCCATTGCCCAAAGCCATTTGTTCACCCTTCTTATCAAGTCTTCCACCTATCCTTTAATCAACCCACTGGCTGAAGTTGGGATTCCAGACCTCCTTTGTTCTTTACGTACCGAAGACAGTCCCCGAGTTAGAGTGATACCTCCTCGAGCCATTATCTCCATCTGATCACCTATTAAAACAAATCATGACATTAAACTGATGGGTGTCGGGCTCTGCTCCTGCAAGCAATCCAGGAGTGACTTCCGACGCTAACAGATACCAAGCAAGGAGGACCAACCTCGTTTATCAGCTTGTATCATAACCTTCTCAGCAATTTCCTGCGACCAAAACGTTTATCCCCTTGGTCCTCCCTTGAACCACAAAGCTTAGCTTCTCATCTTTGCACTCTTTTCAGATCCCCTCCCCCTGACCCCCACACTTTCCTTTCTTGCCTTTTCCAACAATATTGCATGTGGCCCGAATTCTCAGTCTGTGATCAGGTCTGGAAGCCTTACTGATGGGCGGTCCGCCCCATCCCCTCATTAACTCTTGAGGAGGTCTTCCCACCTACTAGCCTGACTGTAATTCATTCCTGGGTCAAAGGGTTGTTCTGACCCCAAGCAATTAAATCCAGCAAGGTACTGGTTCGGTGAAGGTTGACACAACCATTCCTGGTCCCCTCCACCATCTCTTTCATAGCATTCATGGTCTCTCTTAGCACATCCCATTTCCAACAATCGTGCAACACGTATCCATTTTCTAATAAAATAACAAAAATTACATTCATTGACCTTTCATACAAAGGTCCATCAAATCAAACATTCACACCTTTGAGTTTACCATAGTTCCTTGGCCAATATAGTTGTATTTACAAACTGGGGGAAACAGGGTGTTACAATTCCCTCCCCCTTAAAGGAACATTATCCTTGATATTCTATCTGTCAATATGATATGTATATACAGGAGTAAACAAAATCGGATATGCCTGTCACATGGCATCCTCCATTTACCACGTAGCCTCATCTGGGCCAAATTGTTTCCACTGCATCTTGACCTGTGTAATGGTTTGATTCCTAAATGAGGTTTCCTTCATGTCTAGTATGCATTGAGGTTCTGGCAGGAATTCTCCCTCTAGCTCCACCTGGATCACAGACCAAACAATTATATGATTAGGATCATGTACATATTTATTCAATAATGAAACATGAAAAACATTATGTGCCTTTATTGTGGGAGGGAGTGCTATCCTATAGGCTACATGTCCCACTCTATCTAAGACTTCAAAGGGTCCACAATACTAAGGTGCCAGCTTGGCACAAGCTCCCATTCTCAGGGAGCTCTTCCTGGGACTAACTCTGAGATATACATGGTCTCATGTCTTGAACTCTCTGGGGGTTCTCTTTCGGTCGGCGTAGCTCTTTTGTCTTTCCTGAGCAATTTTCAGATTTTGTTTTATCTGAATCACTTGTTGCTCCATTTCTTTCAGCATGTCCGGTCCGATTGTAATTATATCCACTGGATTACTCCAACTGATTGGAATCTTGCATTGTCTACCATAGAGGACTTCAAAAGGGCTCATATTTAGTAACTCTTGATAACCGTTGTTGTAGGCAAATTCTACCAATGGTAGGTAGTCTTCCCACTTCTTAGGTTGATGCATTACATGCATCCTTAACATGTCTTATAATATTTGGTTTACTCTTTCTGTCTATCCATCAGTTTGGGGGTGATAGGCTGTGCTAAACAACAGTTTAGTCTCAAGACCAACCATCAAGGATTTCCAAAAGCTTGAAGTGAATTTTGTGTCATTGTCAGATATAATCTCTCAAGGCATGCCATGTAGTTTGAATATCTCCTTCATGAAGATGTTGACAATATCTATTGCCTTGCAAGTTGACTTGACAGGAACGAAGTGAGCAAATTTACTCAATTTTTCCACCACTACCACGATGGCATCATTTTTCTTAGTTGATCTTGGTAATTCGGTGATGAAATCCATGGAAATGGTTTCCCATTTCCATTCTGGAATTGGTAGAGGCTGTAACAACCTTGTCGGGTGCCGGTGTTCTGCCTTAAATTGTTGGCATTCTAGGCACTTAGCTAGACAGTCGGCTATGTCCTTTCTCAGTCCAGGCCAATAGAATTGTTTCCTAGTGGCCGTGATCATTTTCTGATATCCTAGGTGACCAATATATGGTCTCTTGTGTAATTCATCCATTATGAACCTCTTCAAGTCATCGCAACTTGGAATATACAATATGTTTCTATAGGTCAGCAGGCCTTCATCGAGCATCTGATATCTTTCATACTTTATCCCTGTAGGCTTTTGACTTAGGTATTAGGTCATGGTCTTGAAGAATGCATCTGTTTCTTGTGCATTCCCGACTCTTTCTCTGACATCTGTTTCACAGGTGCTTACTATTGCCAGGTGAATCATTTTCACACTTCTGCTAAGGGCGTCGACTACCCTGTGTTCCTTCCCTTTGATGTGTTTGATTTCGAAGTCAAACTCGCTAAGGAGAGCCATCCACCTAGCTTGTCTAGCATTGAGTTTTGGTTGATCAAACAGGTGCCTCAACCCATAGTGGTCTGTCATAAGTACAAATCTCCTACCCAGGAGGTAATGCCTCCACATTTTTAAAGCATGCACTATGGCAGCCAACTCTAGATCATGGGTCACATAATTGATTTCATGCTCATTCAATTTCCTGGATGCGTAGCAAATTACATGTCCCTCTTGCATAAGGACTCCGAGTCCTTCCTTGTAGGCATCTGTACACACGAGGAAGTCATTATCAAGGTCTGCAATCTTCAGCACGGGTGCATGGGTCAAGAGGCATTTTAGTTTCTGAAATCTTTCTTCACATTTTGAGGTCCAAGTGAATTTAACCCCCTTCTTCAGGAGGGTAGTGATTGGACAACCAATCTTGGAAAATCCCTTTATTAACCTTCTATAATATCCTGCTAAGCCCATAAAGGATCCGATATCAGATACATCCTTTGGGGTAGGCCATTCCATAATAGATTTGATCTTGATAGGGTCTACTGTTACCCCTTCTTCAGAAATGGCATGGCCCAAGTAATGCACTTGCTTCTGGAAAAAGTCACACTTGCTAATCTTAGCGTAGAGCTGATGTTCTCTTAGTACTTGAAGTACAAGTCTAAGATGTTCTTCATGCTCTTCTATGTTCTTGGAGTAGATTAATACATCATCAATAAAAACCAATACAAATCTGTCTAGGAATTTGCTGAGTACATTGTTCATCAAGCACATAAAAGTGGCGGGGGCATTGGTTAGTCCAAATGGCACCACCACAAATTCATAGTGACCATACGTTGTCCTAAAGGTCGTTTTGTGGATGTCTTCATCCTTGATTCGAACTTGATGGTATCCAGACCTCAAGTCAATCTTTGAGAAAATGGAAGCACCCCCTAATTGGTCGAACAAGTCATAGATTCTTGGTAAGGGGTACTTGTTCTTTATGGTTGTCTTATTGAGTTTTCTCTAATCTATGCACAGTCAGAGCGTGCCATCTTTCTTTTTCACAAACAAGGTTGGTTCTCCCCATGGAGACACACTAGGCCGGATGTAACCTTTGTCCATCATTTCTCTTGGCCGTAGCTTGAGCTCAACTAGCTTGGGTGTACTCATCCTATAGGGTGTCCTAGACACTAGCACTGCTCCTGGTGCAAGTTCTATCGAGAAGTCAATGTCTCTTCTTGGAGGTAGACCCGGTACCTCTTCTGGAAACATGTCTCTATACTCTCTTAATATGGGGTGGTCCTCTAGGTTTGGTTTGTCATCCTCAACAGATTCCAACACCTGTATTGCATATAACGGACATCCCTTTCTGCAATACTTTTTCATTTGAAGGGTTGATATTTGTCTCACTAAGACAGGTTTATGAATCCCTTGGAGGGTCATCTTTCCCCCTTCTTCATTTACACATTCTAAAGTTTTATGGTAACAGTCCAACTTAGTTTTATAAGCATCCAACCAATCCATACCAATCAAGAAGTCATAAGATCCTAGGGGAAGTATGTTAAGGGTTGCTTGGGTGGGCAACCCATCCATGATGAATTGGCAAGCTGGTAAGACCTTTGTTACTTTTCTTTTGGTTCGAGTGTCTAGCTATACCAATCATGGCTTAACATGTCTAACTGGTTGTAGTTTACGCTTATCAACAGTCTGAGGGGCCATTTAACTCAAATTAGAACTATGATCAATTAAAATAGAAACTAGACGGTTGGCGACCATACCTTCCATCTCCACCACTGAAGCTTGGTGGTCAACTTGTTTATTATCCAAAGTTGCATAAATCCATGGCATGTTCTTTGCATAAATCCATGGCATGTTCTTAGCCAAATCATTGATTATGGAAGCTTCTTGGATGTTGTAGATTCTCCTATTGTTCTGTTGTCTGTGTGGGCAATCCCTCAACATATGTTCTTCTCCACAACCCTAACATTTCAAGGGTTCTCTCTTTGTGTTATCAGTATTTCCTAAGGCTGATCCAAAAGGTTTATTTCCACTATGGGAGGGGAAATTTTGTTGGTGCACACTTTGGGTAGGAAGGCTTATCCTTGAATCCTTCCTATAGTTCTTAAATATCAAGGATTTAAACCCCTTCTTCTTGAACCCCAAACTATTCTTCTTCTTCCATTCCTCACAAGGTTCTGTCTGATGCACGAACTATTCATAACAATACCTTGCCTTTCGGATAGTGTCTTCTAAGGTCTTTGGCTCGTCAAACTCAATCCTGTTCAGGTAGGTCTGAGGCAACCCATTGATAAATCGTTGGAATTTTACTTTTTCATCTTTTATGTAGGGTACATACCTCAACAACTCAAGGAATTTATTGATGTATTCATCTATGTCGAGTTGTCCCAGTTGTTGACCCAAAAATCTGCTTTGAGCTCAACATGGTGTTTTACACAGTTACTTCTCCATAAACGCCCCTTGGTGTTATGGTTCCAATCGAAGACAGTGGCGGGGGTCATAGTTACTGTGGCCTCTGCCCTTGAAAGAGTATCATTTGGTTACCTTCAGGGAGTTGTGGTCCTTCCCATGAAATTTCTTCCTCATGTCAAGGTTGTTCGGTTCATGTTACATGAGCGAAACACACACTTTACAAGAATTTCAATGTTGGTCCCCTTTGCCTATCACTAGGCGGGTCCCTTGGGGACGGGGTCCTTCTGAAAAGAATAAGATGAAATATGGCCACGTTTTAAGGAATTAAACACTGCCATGTGGTAGGAATCAAGACAATCTTTTCAACGGGCTATCATGAGCCTGATTCTGAGTCCGTATGACCCCTTACGAGGGACGCAAAGTCAACGTCACCCGAATGGCTAAGACCAATAGTTGTGACTTCCTGGTATGATTTTGTTCAGATTATGGTCTCAAAAGGAAAATAAAACCTAGACATGATGTAGGTCAGTGTGATACCTTTCCAATGGTGTATCTCGTGCTTGGTTTTGACCCCCAGTTGGTAAGAATGAGCTTTCGCAAGTTCACGACCACTATCATACACCAAATTGGTTGCAGTGCTTCAGGGTTTAAAATTGGTGGGTAAAGAGTTCTAAATCAAATATTTAGTGATTCCACGCTATAATAGACTCATATACCTTTCCAACGGCTTCTCATTTGCCTCATTCCGACCTCAAATGGCCTAGTTAGAGCTGTCACAAGTTGATCAATTATTTTGGGTAAATGAGGCCCACCAGCTCGCATGGCAGGGTTTCATAATAGCTAAGACAGTCATCAATGACCCTAGAACAAAAATCTATTGTCACCTCTCCAAAGTACACGTCGATACCTTTCCGACGGTACCTTATTTGCCTCGATTGGATATTGTATGGCAATTTGGCACCTTTCGCAAGATTAGGTGTCATGTGGGCCCACTAGCAAGTTAGGGGTTTTAAGCGACCACTGTTCTGGGCCAAATTCGAGGGCTGAGGTGGAATTATCTCAAGTTGGTGATGGCATATTCCTTACGGGCTCATCGAGACCTTTCCAATGATGTGACCTGTGTCCAATTCCGACTCCGTCTCACTGGGCAACACTTTTGGGCTAAGTCAACAACAACATGGTCAAAGTCAAAGTCAAAGTCAAACTTTGACTTGCACATTTTTCCAAGAAATATTAAAAAATTATTTGGAAAATTTTATTAAATTTTTTCAGAAAATTGGAAAATACGGGAGAAGGCACACAACCTCCCTCCCATGGGAAAATTGATTCTTTTTGTAAAATTGGAAAAAATCAAAACTCCCTCCTCTCCCCTCTCTCAAGCCATTTTGACAGTTTGGCCAAAGTGGGGAGCTCTGCAAGAAGAATTCATGACAGCAGAGGGAAGTTTTATGGCAGCAGTTTCAACTTTGCAATGGACAACCAACTTCCGTGCAACAATCTTCAAACAAATTAACCAGGTAACCCATCAATCCTATTTCCAAAAAACCAAGGAAAATTTTGTTGGTTGTGTTGAGATCTTGCATGAAGAAATTGTATTTTTTCCTTCAAATTGGTGCTTATTTGCCTGGTTCAAGTGTGGTATTGGCTGTTGGTTTGGTGTTATTTGTTAGTTGTTGAGTTCAAGAAGTTATGTGTGTGTAAAAGATGCAAAGGAGAGGGGATTCAAACCCCTCTTGGGCACCAGGCCCAAGCCTCCATGGCTCCTTTTAATATTTTAAATTATTAGTTCTTTGCTAAAGATTGCAGGCCTGGGCATGTCACTTGGAAGCCCTGGGCTTTGAACCCCAGTCCTCCCCCTTCTCCTTTGCCCAAAAAATCCCATAGTTTCCCAGAAATTCAAATGGAGGGCAGGGGGTTTGAACTCAGAACCTCCCGTCCATTTTATTGCCAAAAACCCACTTCCTCAAAGTTTTGAATTTTAATATTTTTTATGGTGGTTGGCCACCCATCCACGACCCGAGCGCCACCACCACCCCCTCACCACCTTTGCAACTCGGCCTCATCCCCCTCCATCCCCATGTGCGTGTGTTGCTCCTTCAACCTGCATGCACGCGGCCTTGCCCAACCTCCCATCTCCCTCTCGACCTCCTACACGCACCTCGAGCTCCTCCTCTTCCCTGCTCACACTCGCACGCCCTCACCTCCATTTCTCCACCTCCTCTCCCCCTCGTGCAACCACCTGCGCCCTCCCCAAAACCCCAACGCACCAGCTCCTCCCTCCTTACCTCGGCGCTGCTCCTCTTGCACGTGCCCGGAACCCCATCTGCTACCTCCCTCCTCCCGACCCTCCATTCCCCCCAACCCGTTCCCCATACCCTCTCTCCTCCCTCTGTGCGCACGCTCCCAACTTCCCCAAATCTCCTCCTCCACTCCCTCATTCCCCAAGCCAACCCTCCCTAGCTCTCCACGCGACCTACTTTGGGCTTCGCCCTTATCATATGGCGACCAGGGGGGGTTTTGTTAAAGTTTTGATTTAATTTTTTTTAAATTAATTTTTTTTATATAGTCTTAATAAATAGTTTCATTTATATTTTTAATTTATATTTTATTATTTTTTTTAAATTTTGTTTTATTTTTTTTATATATATGTAATATATATAAATGTATATTATTATATATATTAAAAATAAGGTTTTATTTAAATTTATAATAAAATTAACGAATTTTTAAAATAAATTTTATTTATATATTTAGACTATATAGTAAAATTTATACCCCCCCCCCCCCAAAAGGGTCACTAGACCTTTTAATTCTATAACTTCGCAATACAGAGGCGGAGTTTCGCTCGTGAATAGTCGAAACGACCGGGGCAAAGTATGGAATGCATCCATGACATTCGCCTCAACAAATTCAGCCCAGATTTTCAGTGACATGTCCCAAAGCGACATGAACTCATTCCTGGCCCAACAAGCATGCGCCGGAAATAGGCCTAATTGGGGGCCTTCGAGGCCAAATTGGGCCAGGTGGAGAAAACCCATTTCAGCTACAGGTATGCAAGCCTGTAGAAGCCTATCAATTCTAGAGTCCAGCCTAGAATTTTACCCCAACTTTAAAAAATTTCCCTGATCAGTCACCCGGTCGCCTCCTTCCGCGTACCTTCCCAGGGCCATATCTTACTCATCCGGAGTCCAATTTGCGCCAAATGAAAGGCAACAGAAAGATAGCAAACATGGCTACAACATGGGGACAATAAAGAATAGTTTTGTGGCTATTTGGTACAGGGGAAGAGCCTCTCAAGCTTCAGGTCCAAGGGGTCCCTTCACCAAAACAAGCCCAAATTGAAGCCATGCTTCAACCAACTCACAGGGAAACTTATAGGCAGCAAAGGGGGAGTATAATCAGGTCTGAAAAGTGTCTGAACAATGGGCATTTCCTTACTTACAATGACCAAAGCCCAAAGGCCCCTTGCCCTTTTAAGCAACTCAATGAATTCCCCACACCTTGGGGCTTCATCCCGGTGAATCCGACAACCATGGATGGCTGACAATTGTCCTAAACCACCTCACCTACAGTTGCAAAACATGGCAGCAGTCAAAGAGCCTTTGGGATGGCACAAATCCCAAGGCAAATGGGGATGTGGCATATCAAGTTTTGTCTTTATGAAAAATGACTTTTTGTAATATGAACTCTCGCATGATTTACGTTTTGGCATGTATTACTATGTAATTGAAGGGTCAAATCAAATCTGGTTTGATCCCCTTTTTGGATAAGGTTCTCTTTAGGTTAAGATTCTTTTTGGATAAGATGCCTTTAGGATAAGGTTATTTTTTTGTAAAAAGACAAAAGTACTTTTCCACTCGTCACTTTTTCAAAAGTGACAAGTGTCTTGTGACCTAACCCTAAGCCTTCACCTCTCCTTTATAAATAAGAGGGTTGGCATTGTAAAAAAGGAGGAGGATGAATATAGTAACAAAGCTCTGTTGAAATTTACAAGACTCTTTGTGTGTGTGATACTTGTTAAATTTTAGTTGTTGGATGTGTCACTTATTGGTTAAAGGTCGAGGGGTAGGGGTAAATGCTTGTTATGTTAGCTATCTCCAAAAGGGATTGGTTAGCTAAGTGTTTGTTGTTGCTTCCTTGGGTTTAACTTGCTTACTTTCATCTTCTAACAACTTGGTTTAATTTGTTTAATGTGTTTTAGTGTAGATTTTCTGAAGTATTCAATTGTTTTTAGCCTTAGCAAGTGGCTGGGAGTCCTAGGGTCGCTTAGGAGAACCCTTAAATAGACCTCTTAGCTGGCTGTCCATACTTGTTTGCTTTATCTTTTCATTCATGTATATTTCTGTTATGTTTTCTTACCATTAACCTTGCTGTCCCAAATAAGAAAATTGGTCATTTTGGTGAATTTCCCCTCACAGGACAACCATCTTAGTTGGTTGTTATATACTTCTTATGTGTAAATTTTTGTTATATTTATTTCAGTTTTTCCATGCATAAATGCTAAAATTTCGTTGTTTGCCTGCAAGGATACAACCGGTCACCCACTCTGCTTCTCTTAAGCGGTTGGGGACCACCTAGAGACCTGTTTGAGGCAAAGGGGCCAGCAGGGCAGCGAAGAAAAACACACATTTCGATCTGTAAATCTACCCAATCACTCTCATAGTCACTTTACTCATCACTTACACTCACTCTAAAATTTTCGATACATATACCAATGTTTATATGTTTGATTTGTGTAGATAGTTTGAATAGTTCACTTGTAAATTCATGTTAAAAATCTTATTCATACTTGCGTAGATAACCATCACACTTTTTATATTTCAAACACTAAATTTCCAATCCTCATACAAGGAGTTAGTTGGGGCTTTCATGCATATGGCGGTTTTGTCGCTTGTAAAGAGCCTCAACCCATTCCTTTGGGTTGAATGGTGTAATTGTCATTTTGTAATTATCTGATCTTGCTATATTTTCATTGTATCACTTTTCGCTCACTAATCTACAGGTGGTTGCCCCTAAAGGGCCCATGCAAAATCAACAAGCTAAATACATGCAAAACACCGCAAATTTTTTTTGAAAACAATTCAGGGGTCCACCCCATACACTGAAAACAAAAACTTATATTATTTAAATATTTACATATACATATTATCTAGCCGCGACATATATGTCATTTATCTATTTACTTGTTTTATGTATATATATTTTAAATAGATTTCAAATTCAGTAACCAGGAGGCACGCTTGTGAAAGCAAGACGTGACCTCGCCACGTGGATGGCCTAGTATTTCATTTTATGCAATTTCAATTTTGTAGGATATTAAGAGTCAAAGCCAGGGAGTCTTCATCAGGAGCTCCTCAAAAGTTGTCTAGTTAGTACAAGTCGAGTGGTCTTTCCTTAGTACCACACGGTCAATGAGTGGATTAGTTTAGCTTGGTTGGAATACTACTTTGCTTGGGTAAGCTCAACAAAAACTCTCTTTAGGGGGGCCCTGAGCCTCTTTCTTTTCGCAGGTATCCTTCTTCCATCCAAGCGACTTTAAGAGCCTGAAAGCGCTAGTGACGAGAAGTGGCCAATCCCTCCTTCTCTGAATTGCATGGGGCCCTCTTCAACCTAACCATCGTGGTCTGCTAGGACTACTCTTCTTATACTGGTTGGTACTGTTCTGGGATGTGTTTGCCTGATCGGGATAACCTTCAAAATAGTGTGGTGGCCAAGGCATGTGATAAAAACTAAAAATTGACCCATAAAATACTTAAAGTCAACCTTTCGTCAGTCCACCTTTTCAATCATGAACCAAAATTGAAGTTGTGAATACTTTCCCTTATATCATAGCTGTAACATCTTGTAACAAGGTTGTTCATCCACTTTTATAGCCCACTTTTGATTTAACAACATTCCAGGATCACTTCCCGGGTCACCCCGAGGGGGTATCAAACCATTATGAGCTTGTTTTCCTGCCTTGAAAGCTTCGAACAACTTGTTGTTCACAATTTACAACCATTTAAAAGTACTTGGTTGTATATTTTAAGCTCCCATTTCACCCCTGTTTCACACCCTTTTGCTCAAGACATTCATTGGTTAATTACCCAGGATACCGGTTTATCCCGGGGACCCATTTTGGGACAGTTTCCAACGCTTTAAGGAAGTGAACAACTCATTGTTCGCTTTATATAGTTCGCTATCCTAAAAATCAACGAACTCGTTTTCAGCCCACTGTCCATAACTTTCATCCCCCAGGACATTTTGGTCATCCAAGAAATTAGGGAAGGACAACACACAGGGTGGGTGGTCCTCAGAAAGACTTCTTGTAAGTTTTTCACCTTTCTTTTTCCCCTTCATACCGCCTCAAGCGAAGGACCACCTGAGGTGCGGGTAGTCTCTGCCTCGTGCCGAGCTATCAAAGAGGCTGTAACCGGCTTCCCAGCCGGATAGGTCGGATCTGTCTCAACAGACAAATTTTGCTTATAACACCAGCTTGAGTTCGTAGAACTCCTTAGTATTCCCATCGAAGTATTTCTCTGACATATACTTCTTCTTGAAGTGTTTCTCAAATTGTTTCCATGATAAGTCCTTTTCATGGATTCCTTTCATATTCTTAAGATCTTCCCACCAAATGGAAGCCTTTCCATTCATGTTGAAGATGGTTATTCGAGCCTTCAAATTTTCAGAATAGTCATGAACTCTGATGTACTTCTTTAAACCAAGCATCCAAGCTTCTGCCTCTTCTCCTTTCTCAATATCTCCATTGAAAGAGGGTGGTTTGGCTTTCTTGAACTCTTTAGGGTCATGACTTTTGGAATGCTTTTGCTTCTTTCCTTTCTTCTGAGAATGTGAGCTAGTTTTGCTACTAGAAGATCCATTGGAGTTGCTCGTTCCCTTTCTAGAGAACTCTCCCGATGAGCATCCCATGCCTCCAGGTTGGGCTTTCATCGAGGTACTTCTCCCTATGTGGCCACTTATGGGACCACATTTTTGTATTTCAGGTGGACTTCGACTTCTCTCTGTATGTCGTCGGTCAACATGGCTGGTTGTAGGTCCATGCTGCAGCTGCCTCTGTATATCAGATAAGCTCTGCAACGATACTGCATTGATTTCCATTTTTTTTCTTGCTCCTTTATCAATCTCTCATTGTCAGCCTTGCAACTTTGTAATTTGACCATAAGGCCTCTGTCATCCGAAGGGGTCTCCACTGCCCTCCTCTCGTCAAAATCTTCATCTCTATTGTGGGAGCCATCCCCCACTTCATGGTGCGTCCCCATCCTTTATGCTTGCGGTTTCCCGTGATTCATTGATTGTTTGAGTGCTGACAAAACACTCACTGTTAGACAACAATCTATTAGTTTATGAACAACATACAATTCAAATTTCTTAAATACACACACATAGTAGAAAGTTTTATTCTTTCCCTCAATAAAAGTTCAACGAGACTCTTTAGGGAAGTAGTAAGATAAGGTGTCACCCTTAAAATTTACTTTAAACATGATTTTTAAATGACTCATCCCTGAGCCCAAGTAGGCCAAGTGCTGTAACCATGCTTTGATGCCAATTTGTAACACACCCATGGCGGGGCGTAAAAATTTTGTTCTTCTTAAGAAAATCAATATCGTCATTCAGGGACTCTATTCCATTCTGCTCTTCCAGGGCTTTCCAGCCACGATCTCCATGCTCAAAACTGAGCTCAGAACTGGCAGATATCCTCTTCCAAGTCCTTCAGGTTTTTCCATCCCCCCTATACTTGCATATGACCATGGGCTATGACCAGACGCCAAAACAACAAGCGCTAAGACAACCACTGCTCGAATCCTCCAGAATTGCAAATCTATGAAATTCATCGTCTGATGCCGCGTGTCCTCAGGGATTTCGATGGTCCTGATTCACTTAGGGACTTCGGCGTTTGGGAGTCCCAGACGCTCAGACAACCTTTCCTCTCGAAGTACTTTGTAACTAGAGTTCCAGATCAAGTGCCATGCATCTGTTTTAAATCAATGACTTAGGTTCATTTTGGGACTTCGACATTCGAGAGATGTTTCTGCAGCCTTTTCTCCCAGAGCATTTTCTTCTAGAGTTAAGGATCCTGCGACATGCGCCCTTCCCGATCAACGGTCTTGATTTACTTCGAGACTTTGATGTTCAGGAGATCTGAATGTTCCAACAATCTGTTCTCCCAGAGTACTTTCTTCCAGAGTCAAGGATCGTGAGCCACATGTCCTTCTCGTTTGACTGTGGGGATCCATTTCGGGCGACCCTCTACTCCGCATTGCTTTCTCCTCACTTCCAAAGTACGCGATCTGGTAACGTGTGTCCCTCACAGATCGACGATTATGAATCACTTCGGCTATTCAGGATTTGGGAGATTCAACCTCTCCACACTCGCTTTCTCCCGAAGTGATTTCACCTGAGGTCAACGATCTGTTAACGTGTATCTCCCACGGATCGACGACTACAAATCACTTTGGGACTTCAGAATCCCAGTTATTTCACCAACCAATGGGGAGAGGTATGCATGTGCCAAGGGCTGACATGTAGATGCGTCAGGGGTGACACGTGCCCTCATCGCTTTGGTCTGATCGTCCTTCAACCTCCCACAGGTTTTTAGAGACATGATCCAACCAATACTGATTTGTTCATCGATCAATGGTTCATAGTGATTGCGGGGCCCCATGGTGTTCGTTCTTTATCAGAGATCTAAATCTCCGCAATCCGAAAAGTACTCACCCAACTCGAACTAATAGTGGTCGTTGATCCTCCATCGCGACGAGATCAACGATGTTGGTGAATTGCAGGCCGTGAACTAGCACGCCTGCTAATTTCACCTTCGCACTCTGCAATGGTTCCCAACCTTCGATTTAATCGAGCAGCTGATGTTTGATTTGTTAATTCCAGTGGGTCTTTGATTCAATCTAACGATTGCGATGGGTTTTCCTCTCAATGAACAGTTCACATCCATCTCCTCTGTCAGGTTCCTGATTCATCTATGCCACTTGTTACTCAGGGAGTTCGGGTACCTTTGACTAACGTGAAGTTTGACATTCCACGCGTCGAACTCTCGAAACTCTGAAATCATTATGAACTAGCTTCTTTCGGGCTTAACGCAGTGCTCCTAGACCCAGGTCACATGGACCTTTAGATGACTCTCGGGATATGAGCTCTACTCTTAGTTGGGTTTCGACTAAGGTCATGGGTGCGAATTCAAGGCCTCTCAGACTTCTGGTCTAAAGGAGACACATCCCTAACTTGCAGAACTTTAAGTTCTAAAATAGGGCAAGGTAAACTCGTGAGGTTATTGAGACGGTAGCAGTGCCAAGAGGCCTGCTCCGACTTTGGGGCTGTGAGGTAGCTCCCTAGGGAAAACACCTTTGCGAGTTAAACTAGAGCATACGATAAAAGTAGAGGCATAAGTTATTAAGGAAGTCAACGTATACACATATCTTAACCATTTCAATGCATAAAACATTTATATAGATGTAAATACATGCATGCAACCATTAATTCTCAATTCAACGCATAGAGTATAAAAACACTTATCAGAAACAAATAGCGTGAGGCGACTGCTGGAAAGGGTGCCCATTTCCACCCAACCGTAGGCTCAGTCACTCCTAACGGATTTACCACTAGCCACCCCAGAGCTAGACCATGATGCTTCTCAACATAATCCTTTCTTCTGGCTCAACGATAGTAGGGACGGAGGTTAATCTCCAACTTTCATGAGATCTCGGCAATGGTTTACAAGATACCAAGCAAGGAGGACCAACCTCGTTTATAAGCTTGTATCATAAGCTTCTCAGTTATTTACTGTGACCAAAATGTTTATCCCCTTGGTCCTCGCTTGAACCACAAAGCTTATCTTCTCGTCTATGCACTCTTTTAAGATCCCCTCCCCCTGACCCCCACGCTTTCCTTTCTTTCCTTTTCCAGCAAGATTGCGTGTGGATCGAATTCCCAGTCTGTGGTCAGGTCTGGAAGCCTTACAGATGGGCGGTTTGCCCCATCCCCTCATTAACTCTTGAGGAGGTCTTCCCACCTACCAGCCTGACTGTAATTCATTCCTTGGTCAGAGGGTTGTTCTGACCCTGAGCAATTAAATCCAACAAGGTACTGGTTTGGTGGAGGTTAACGCAACCATTCTTGGTCCCCTCCACTATCTCTTTCATAGCATTCGTGGTCTCTCTTAGCACACCCCCTTTCCAACAATCATGCAACACGCATCCATTTTCTATTAAAATAACAGAATTTACATTCATCGACCTTTCATACAAAGGTCCATCAAATCAAACATCCACACCTTTGAGTTTGCCATAGTTCCTTGGCCAATATAGTTATATTTACAAACTGGGGGAAACAAGGTGTTACATGACACTTCCAAGCGAGCAACGATCAATGGAGCATTAGTTGATTTCTCCACATGGAGGTGCAAGTTGTTAACTTTATCCTCAAGGCCATATCCATTATCCTTGATGATTGAGAATGTATAGATTGTAAGCTTCTCCATTACCTTGACCAACTCATTGATCACCAAACTCTTTATAACTAGAGTGTGATATTTATGAAATATTTTTGCCATGCATTGGAATTGGTTCATTTTTTTGGAGGTGCATGGAGAGTTGGATTCTAGTATGGATCAAAGTTGTGTTGTTGTTTTCTTGAGATGTTTCCAATGACTCGACCTATATACAACCACCTCCCTAGCTATCCATCGTCTACTACACATATGCACACATGTGGTATGATGATGCCCAAGAGAGTGTGGTCCATTGTACCATATGAGGAGTCAAACCATGTTATGCTAGCTTGTGATCAAGTCAAGCCTGAGCTTGACTTTGTACTGTAAACAAAGTTATCAACTTAACGATAAGTATGACCTCAAAACGAGAACTTTAGCCCAAAAATATGATATTTTTGGGTAAAAAACACCTAAATCAACCCCCAAATCAAAAGGTGGTGCTACCAGTAGCACCCTTTTTTTGGAGGTGGTTAAAATTGCGACTTTTTCAAAATCGTACCCTTGATATTGCAGACAAAACCCTGAAATTGACCCTTGAATAAAAAAGTGATGCTACTCGTAGTACCATTTTTTTTGGAGTTAAAACAATGACTTGATTGAAACTATGGCCTTGACCATTGACATCGTTACAAATAAAACATTGAAAATCAACTCTTAAATCTAAAAGTGTTATTTTTTTTAATTTGACGGAATCAACAACTGGCAGGTTCATACTTGGGTGACACAGGGTCAATTCCAACCACTACCACTGTAACCTCTAGGCATACCCATGCGGTTCCAGACATGGTACACATGGCTTTGCAAGGTTCAAACCAACGACATCACAAGGAGTGCCTTGGTAGTGCACTCTATCGCCAATTGATCTACACCTTCGGGACAAATATGAAAGTGTCATCACTTGATAATTTTTTTAATAATATATATCTATTTTTAAATTACATTAAGAAAATAATTAAGTCAGAAAAAAAACACCCCTAAACAATTTAGAAAAAAAAACAATTTTCTTTTATAAATAAAGAAAAAAAATTCTCGTAAGAAAATTGCAAATCACAAATTTTTAGTAAAAAAATTCAAAAAATGAATTAAAAGAAAAAGTAAAAGCTACTATTTTTTTTGAAAAATAAAAATAAAAATGACCCTTAAAACGGTAAAACTAAAACACAAAAATTGAAAAAAAAGAGGTGAAAACGCAAACAACTAAAAACCACATTATCAAAATTTAAATATTTAAAAACAAACAGAAATATTGTTAAAATGAAAAACATAATTGAAAACCTATTTAAAACAAACAAAACATAATCAAATTTTAAAAAT